>JAOEGT010026424.1:2992-24813 GCA_025447795.1 Speoplatyrhinus poulsoni | reverse complement strand
AAGGGAAGTTTGGGGTCCCTTGCTGAAGCTGCTGCCCCCACGACCCGACTCCGGATAAGCGGGAGAAGATGGATGGATGGATGGATGTTTTCAAAGGCTGGCTATATTATGTTAGAGAATAACTAACATGTGCTTCACTTACCTGACTGACTCAGTACACTCTCTGCTACGACCTTTACATCTGACAGTAAGGCAGTAGTCAGTAAGTATTTCCTTTTCCGTACTCTGCAATAATTCAGATTTAATACACTAGTTATACCCCGCATGGGACAAATTCTCCTTTCACACTCCAGCTAGCATGCAGGGTCAGCCACTCAGCCTAGCTACTGTGAGAAGAGTAGACGTGGGTTAGCTGTTGTGCTTCAAGGATACTTGAATGTAATGTTGATGGTGTATCTGAACTAAGGGGCTTTTTATCTGGGGGATATCCGCGCTAACTGCCAGGCAGACCTGCGGCATACAGTATGAACTCTGTCTGAACCTTTGCCTTTTGTAAACAGCTGAGTTAGCAGGTGCTGATTGAACATCTCAGGGCAGCTGGTGATTATGGGAACATGGGTGGTTAAGGGATTAGCACAAAAATATACATGGGGACTCTCGATTCATAACATGCCAAATTAATGTGCTGCTAAATCAACTAAATAAATTGTTGTGTGCCACCTCTATTGTCATGAAAGTTACAATAGAGCATAATAAAAAAAACAATGAAAGACAGTGGAGGTCGAAAGATATTTATATATATATATTTATATATATATATATATATATAAACCTATCTGGAAAATGTGTATTGCAACTGTGAGATTGTTCCACAAGTTTAAACCCCAGAGGAATATCTCTGAGAATGGCTGAGTTATAGATTTAGGCCTACATCTTCTATTTTAATTATTGTGCTGACGTTTTTGTTCAAGGGCACAAAATCAGAATCAAGTTTGCTTGCCTACAATATGTGAGATGAGTGGCCTGTTTTGTGTAAAGTTTTGTAATACAGTATAATAATGCAACTGAGAAAAGGTAGTCATTATAAGCTATAGTCCACAAGGAAAATCATATAGATGCTCATGAATTATATCTTCTGTTATTCTTATGTTTTGTATTAAACTGTATAAATATTTTAGAAAAGCAAGTTGCACTAAACAATTTACAGCTGAATCAGCACAGGTGTTGGGACCTATAGGGACCAGGAGAGAGAGAGAGAGAGAGAGAGAGAGAGAGAGAGAGAGAGAGAGAGAGAGAGAGAGAGAGAGAGAGAGACAGGAGTGTGCCCGTGCTAAATGTGTTGTGTGTGTGTGTGTGTGTGTGTGTGTGTGTGTGTGTGTTTGTGTGAAGTAGTGTGTGTGTGTAGTAGTAGAGTGTGTGTAGTGTTGGCTATGTGCTAAGTGCGGGCAATCGTCTACACGCCATGCAGCGCTGAGGATATTCCCAACCTGGGATCGCCCCCTTCTCCCATTTTTTATAAAGCAACCAGCTGTCGTTCCCTCCAGAGATTTGTTTGGACACATGCCAGCATCCATGAACAGCGGACAAAAAAAAATAAAAAGCGATCACAAATCCCTGGGTTTGGGGATTTTGCCACCATTTTATTTGCGCGTCACTGTACCTTCAGTTGGGCTATAAACTTCCCTCCCTTTGGACGGACCTGCCGCTATTTATTCCTCAATCCAAATACTTCTCACTTTCTCCAAGTGGACGTGCGCGCCAAAGCGCTCTACTTGAGGGACGCAAAGGATGCGCGTCCACGTGTGCTCGGCGCGACATCAGCATCGCGGACAGCACCTGAGAAGGCGCGCTTTCTAAAGGGTCGGTGTGGAATGAAGAAGTCGACCTAAATTATTTTTTCACTAGTGTAAGTCCCGAGCTGCAGCACTCGCGGAAAAAACTATACAAAAGAAGGAAGCATAATGGAATAACAAGAATTTTACCGTGGCGGATTTTTTTGAAAGTCTGGTTATTAACCAGTTTTGCGCTAAGATGGGAAGAAACGGAAATATTATGGACATAATCATTGTTAACGAAACCTTCTGCTGGTATGTTGCTTTGGAATTCACGCATTTCAGTGATTTAACAGTACCTTGGAGCAAGTATGTGCTGTGAACTGCACTCACGTATAGCCTCATTATAAACTTGTTGTTTATCGCTGTTCAATTGGCGTCATCATTATGGATTTTTTTCCAGATAGGCCAATTATATGTTCAGAACTTGTCAGAGTGTCAGAGTAATAAAATGGTCGCTGTCAAGTTCATATTTATTTTCCCCACTATCTTTACGCTGAATTGGTGCTGCACAATTAATCGGCAAGGTTTGCTCTGTAATCATAGTTACACCCAAACAAAATTGGTTACGCTGTTAATTGCATTGGTGCCAGTATTTAAGTGATTTGTGAATGGGGGTTTCAACCATTCTCTCATCTGTGTGTGAAAGTATAGTGAGACCAAGTTACAATTTATATTCTTAAACTCATTATTTTTGTACTTACAAATCGATATTTTGTTATTTTGTTTAAATTAGATTTTTCAATAATTCGCTTTTTCAATTTCACCACTGGACAATATCGTATCACATTGTATCGTATCATAATAATATATATCATTATACATACAGTATAGTCCAAATATTATATGTGTAATTATATATTGTGGACATATTTGTGCTTTTCCACTGTACCACGCCTCCAATAGTCTGCGAAACTGGAACGCAGGTCTTGGTGTGAACAAGTCTATAGAGACCTACTATCTCCTACTATCTATCTGGTCTGTCCTGCTATCAAAATGAGGACACGTTTCACAACAGTGGTGTGTCTAGAGATGTAGATCAACAAGAGAGTTGCAAGGATTTGACTCATGGGACTCTGCCAAATGGGCAATTTAATCAGAGAGCATTTTTTGCCCAGGAAGTATGTCAGTGTTCTTGTTGGAGAATGATTTATCTGGACTATTATATTAGGTCAGTGCAGATGACAATTTATTTCATCCTCAGGTGAAGAGGTATATTTCTACAATCCTGAACAATGTTTAGTACTATGGAAAGTTCTGCACTGCCAAACCCTATTTTATACTGTCTCCAGTCCATATTATAATGCCCATATGGGAATGCCGCTGGCAGACTCCCTATCCCATTAGAGGACATTTCGAGTCTTATAGGGGTATGGAATAGTTCCATGGGCAGCATTAATGCAGTTTAGTCTCTCAAAAGTACAGTGCTCTTTGGCTGAGAGCACTGGACCTTGTCTGGCAGAACACATTACCTTACAATTCATATGCAAATCTACTCTGCAACTAAACGCCACAAGATTAACATCACAGTTTACACCCCCTCCGACCATTGCTGCGGCTGCATTGCAGTCTTAAAAGGCTTCCCGTGTTGTTTGTTAGGTCGTATTGTTGTTGGAGAATGTTTGCACAAGCCATCTGTACAGGAGAGAGCCTCTCTGTCCATCTCTTTCTGCCACACATTGACTACCATTATTAAAGTCATATCCATGCCATAGCCTGCCTTAGTGCCTTACAGTGTTTTAACAAATACTCTGGTGGCCATACCCCATGGCTTGTGGCTTATGTGGATTATTAGGATGCTTGGAGGGGGGTGGCTTGTTGATTGTTGCGTGCTTTCTTGCATGCATGATCCCTATTTCCATTTATATCACACTCCAGAGCTTGCCTGTTTCTAATATGTTCATATTCTCTGTCTATCTTAAAGCTTAATGAAATTAGTTCTGAATGCTGGAGGGCAAAGACCATAACATAACTATTAGATAAACTCAACACTAAGCCACCCACTCACTTTCCCTCCCTGGTTTTCCCTAAATTAAATTAGGCCAGCTGAACAGTACTGCTGAAGAATGTAGCTTGAGTCCTTTAGCCTCTTTGAGTGCTTTCTACTGTATCTTTAAGGAGCTAAAGCCATATTTACCACATCATTCTCCTCGGCTTTCTTTGCTGCAGTGTTCTCCATTATAGAATAAACACATTATGCTGAATGAATATTTCTCAGCATGATTGATATTGAGTCTGCAGTGGTACGTATCGTTTCCTCCTCCAACCCTTTAGTGGTGACTACACGCTTTCAGCTCATAACCACTGTTGACATGAGTTTGTTGCAAATTGCAAAAAAGAAACAACATATTAGCAGACCTATGAAACCCATTAAGCTTTAATTGGTGTTTAGGGGTGATCAGAAACAGATACGTATCGTGTTGTGACCTACATTGTACTCCTACTAAATGGAGATGTTGCTTGAGAACAAACTGCTTGTAGCAGAGCTAAGAAGTTACAGGATTCATACATCTTGAAAGATAATGAAACGGAAGCATAGTTTTCTAATGTGATTTTCTCAAGGGCAAATATTTTGTTTGCTTTGGGAATGCAACCTGTTTTCACCAGTGTATCAGTCTAAGGCAGATGTATTTTGTGTGATTCCTCTATTGTTTTTGCACCATTATGGCCTATATCTTGTATGTGAGACTGGAATAAAGGTGGAATTGTGTATTGTCTGGTCTGATTAGCAGACAGGCTGGTTAAGTGTGCCAAAGAGCAAAAGCTCCACCTGTCCATGGGTGTGACAGGTTTATCTGGGATTGCTTTTCCATGAAAAATCTAAACCAAAACAAATGTAGTGATTCTCAGACTTTACAGTAGCTGACGTCATTTATGATAAGAGATCAATCCAGTTCCATGTGTGTTGTTTTCAAAATGAGCCGATCAGTTAAAGGAAACTCTTTGTTTTACAACATTGAGTTACATTCAACTGATTTATGGAGCAATTGCCCCATCAATCAGTTCAAATGTGACATTTTTCTTCCTCTCATTTACAATAACACCTCAATGAATTCATGCCATCAAAGCTGAAACGACCTCATTTGTCACTTCACCTCAGAGTTTCACTGACGCTAATTCCCTTCTCTCATTTATTTGGGCTATTATTAATATTGCACACAGTGCACTTTGTGTGTCATCTTGTGCACTGTTTTAGAATGGATCCTTTATAGGCTACACATGTAGCTACGTGTTCTGATTAGCAAGCCTGACAATCTATCAAAAGTGTTGTCAATGATTGCTAATGTCCGTGGAAGGGATTCATTGGTAACGTAGCACTGATTGAAGTGGTTGTCACACAATTTGGCCATGACCCTGGTACACAAGTGATCTCTGTGTTGATACTGCTACACCGAATAACAAATGAAGCGTCAGTTTGTCTCTCAGTGTCTTTTTTTCTTGTAAGATCATTATGTGCATCATAATGTGATTACAAAACATTTTGTTTTGGATAGCAGAGTACATGAATATGTAGTCTATAAGGAATGTTATCCCCCCTGTCACCATGAGGTCCCTTGGTTTTTGGCATATTGTTTTCAATATGCTCATGCACACACTCCCGGAATGGTGCAGGGACCTGCCTTTTTATAACTGTCCTCAGTTACCAAACATTATACGGCAATACTCCTTCAGATTGTAAATATAAAAACTATGCACAAAAAGTTTATTGCCAAGAAGCATTGTTACAACAAAGAAATAATCTACCATGCACAAATGTCTTTACTTTTTGCGTTATGTTTATATTTGCCTTTTATGCAAATATACCACAAACAACTGTATATTAAATAATGTACAGTATGTTTTTGGCAACATGTTCATTTTCTTAAAGCTAGTAGCAATACTAACTTCAAGAACATGTACATATTATAAATAAACACAAATGCCACACAACGCAAAACATATTCCACACAGATAAAACACATCCACAGAAACATGCAGGCACACAATTAATATAATCATTTTTGTCACAGCAACAAGCTCACTACCAGGCCGGTATGAGGATTCCGTTATCTTCCCACGCATGGCAAATTCAAATACACTTCAGACAAACAGACGCTTGCTCAAGGATATTACTTTAGAATTCAGAGGCCTACATCCTCTCTGCGGCTGTTTGAAGAAAACAACAGCGACAATAAAGCATAGACTGCCATGCAGAAGAGTTGGAGTGATTTTGTGACCTAATTGCATGACGTCGCTGGACTGGCACACGTCATGGCAACAAGGCACACACACTGTGTCATTTTGAGCATACTTTTCTATGTAATGACGTGCCCAGCAGCTGTTGTGGCCACAAAGCTTTTAATATAGGCTGCTAGCGTGGTAGGACATTTCTCGGGGGCTGCTATACAGTACATGGCAGCAGGTGCCAGTGTCTAGTAAACAGTGTGAGTCACTTATCCACACGTATACACATGCACACATGCAAGCACGTCCTCTCTCACATACACACACGCACACACGCACACCATCAACAGACACATTTCAGGTCTCCCCTCCCAAACACACATATTAAGAAAACATGTAATCTCACGCACATACAAAAGGCCTTGCACACACACACACACACACACACACACACATACACACACACACACACATAGAGGTACTGTATACACACACTCACATACATAATGCAGCACAGAAACACACACAAGCAAGTTAACACTTTTGTTCCCCAGCCCTCCCTTCAACTCACACACACACAGCCATACATTTAGTTATAGGATAACCCCGCTCCAACCAACCTGTATTGAAAGAAACCATATATATTCCACTTACTGGGCAGTGTCACTTACAGTAAACCACTATGTATGACGCCAGTACTTGCTGATGCTCCCCGTCTGATTGGCTGGTTGACCTACCTGCGTTATCATGACGGAATCACGCTCACCTGTAACATAACAGCATTGGGGGTTCAGGAGAGCACTCTTTGAGAACCAGGGTTTGGAACAGGTTGGACTGACTTTTGTTTTACGTGACTTGACTGCGTTTATGTTTGGAATGATGTGTGTTGGTGTGTGTCTGTCAACTCTAGAAGTAGCAAGTTAGATTTGGGTTAGTTTACAGAGAACAGTAGCATTTGGTCTGTGGAATACAATACGGGGCCGGTTTGGAAATACAACACCGCCTTTAAGAGTGCCGTGCGTGTTTTCTCAGAAGTCAGGCATCTACTTGTGGAGTCACTCTAAATGTGTAAATACCACTGCATAGGAAACAAGCCAAACAACCCACTCTGACCTGTAAAACTAAGAGGCATAAGCTGTTCCAAGAGGGTGAAGAACACACCAGCATTGTAAGTGCTGCTTCTTGCAATGCAAGGAGCCTCCCCAATTCATCTGCTTTTGATCTAATTCCTTGTTTTTCTTCTGTCTCTGGTTCCCAAGACAGACTCCTATGGGCTTTTTTGTGCTTTAGGAAGAATGTCTTGTAGCACTTTATACAACCACACATTGTGATATCCAGAATGTTGTTCTGTTCCAGACGCTTTAATTGGGGATTTGAGCCAAGCACTTGTCTTTCGCACAGTGACAAGCTAAAAATAGCATAGACACCATACAGAGAATACGTAGTTGAAAGTGCCACGGGTCTCAGACAGTGCATTCTCTGTCAAATTGGGAGCGTACCAGTAACTGTTGGTGTCCAGTGTCTTAATCATGTTCAGGAAACAAAGAGTTTGAGCCCTTCACGCTGTACAAAGTGACACCAAAGTAACACCAATTTGACACTTGTGCATGTTAGACAGAAGCCCATTTTGGCCTTATGTCGTTACTTTTGGCCTTAAGTCGTTCTCATGCAAGTTCCCACATACTGTAATGAATACATTGAACACATCAATGCAAGGATGAGGCTGAATAATATGGGTAGAGCTAACAGCTTGTTCTAAAGATAAAAAACCCATCTGGGAATATTTTATGCTTTTCCACTGAACACTTTTTTAGGATTTAGATATTACACAGTAGTGCTTAATTAGCTATTCAGTAGTTCGTTCTATAAATGCTCCCTCCTCGATTGCATTTAATTAACTATTCAGTAGCTTTGTTATATAAATGTGCACCTTGATTTAGCATTCACAATACCACAAATATTCCTCCCCATGTCGCTGTTTATGACATTTAACCCTATCATAGCTATATGGACAAGGGTAGAGAAGAGTGTGATCATAGAATGTCTAATTCCTTCTACTTTGAAGTTACACAAAATTGAGTTACACATATTTTTCAGGCTCTATTCAGCAACACCAGTTGTGTCACATTAATTAAACGCAAACCATTCCAGTTATTCGAGACGTTTCTGCCAGCAAACGTTTTAAAAGGTCAGACCTGTTACTTCCTGTGTGTCAGCACTCCTTTGCCCCAGATTAATCCTATCAATATGTATAGTGAACATTTATCTCCTAACGCCGATGGTATTGAACTAACGCTGGACATGAAGTCTTGAGCTTCTTTACTCGGAATGGAGTGATTTTCTGAGGATAAGGAATCATGTCCCAGTTTCACATTGTTACTCTTTTGGTAAAAAAAACACCTTACACATCCCCCCATTTTCTGCGAGGCAAGTCAATATCTTACATCATGAGACCTTAATGCTTGCAACATGGTTCTTCATAAATGTTGATTCAAGTTCGCTAGTGGTTGTAGCAACAAGGCCCAAGCGTATGTATTTCGATAAGTAAATATAATTCCCCTCTCTGGTTAAAGCCATGCCCAATAAAAGAAATCAGTTGATGTAGTGATTAGCTGTAATGAAAGCAAGAATGAAAGACAATATACCCCCCAGGGCTAGGAAAGACTACAGAAATTACATCTCTGAGAATGAACTGCTGTTCCCTATTCAATGTAGAACCGCGCCATTATGGAAATCAGAGTGACATGCATATGAGAAAGTGCATTTAGTCGTAACATAACATGGGGTGACCGCCATGCGCAAAGCGTGAAAAATATACTGACAAGTAAGTAAGCATTTTTATTCCTTCGGCGGTCAGCACTTTGCCGTCACTCAGATCGCGACCTACAGTATGGCTGCAGCGTAGCTTCAATAGAGGGGGAGCATCAGGAAGGAATCCTGATTGCTTGGTGGGTTGAGGTGGCTGGGGATGTTGTGATGGGGGGGTGGGGTGGTAGCTTAGCGACTGGCACCCTTGCTTCACTCGGGCAGCTATCAACCTGAGAGATGTGGCACACCTGCTAGTCTCTGTCTGTCAGCTAAGATCAACATGTTTCGTACGCCTGCACGCTCCAATACTAGAAATGGAGTGCCTTATGGTTTTGGGGGGGGCAAGCATTAGGGGTGTGTGGGCATCTGGAGGCACAAGTGGTGGGCTGTGAGTCAGCAGTCCCAGGCATAATAAGAACTGTGTGCATGAATAGCATTGGCGGGACTTAACGATGGTCAGCTGAGCTCAGTCAGCCAGTCGAGACGCAAGCACACAGCCCAGTACTTCGACTTGGCGGGAACTGGCTGCCGACTGCCGACATCGAGTGCAGGTTGTACTTCAAAACTTAGAATATTACTTTAAAGTTACTTTGTATATATTTATTTTTTCACTAATTCTGTATTTTCAAAACATTTGTGGGCCCACAGACAGACTATCTCATAAGTGACATTGTATTAAGCATTACAGGCTAATGTTTGGCTGCAGGATAGTCATGGTATTTCATTTACATGCAGCGATGTCATGTATGCCTAAGCATACTTCAGTGTGTGTGGGTGACCATTCTTTTATGTGTCTTTTGGGTACTGTAGCAGTTTAATTTGCTGTTATACAGTGCCTGCAAGTCACTATACTTAATAAGATATAAAACCACAGAGTGCCTTTTGTAGGCTATTACTGTAACTAGATAACTTCCACTCAATCTTGAAATCTAAATGGATATCTAAAGATGTATGTACTGTAGCATCTGTTTGTCAAAAACAGGTCAAGAGAATAAAAAACACAGCATAGCAACTGGATCTAAGTTAGTATGTTAGAAATGGTTATATGCTTGTTATATTCTGACTCAGTTAAACAGTGATCATTAGGCTCTTTATGAAAAGAAACAGGTCCACGGTCCTATATAGCCATTGGGTGTAAATAAGTGTTTACATGTGATTTACTTTTTATTTAATGTAATATTCAAGATCTTACATTGTTGGAGTTATATTTTGGAAAATGAGGGGATGTAATGTCACATCCCATTGTGACACGTGACACTTGGCTCAAAGCTCAAATGCTTTGCCCAAAGGCAGACCCCTGACTCATGCAAGTGGAATGCATAAGTGTAGAAAATCGTATCCTATAAAGACTCTTTCTTGACTGGACAACTGGTAGTAGAAATGAAACTTCCAGTAAAGAACATACATTAGACATGGTGTTAGTAGGGTCTTAGTGAATGTAGGTATCATTTCAGTATTATTTTAGAGATTCAAAATGTGCACTTTTTGTAGAAATACATTGCCACAATCTCTGAATACAAGGCAGAAACAACGTTTTGAGTCTTATTTTCAAGGTTGTGAATTTCACTTTTGAATAATCCAATAATATAAAATGTATCTCATTATTCTTTCTCTGTCTGTCTTATTTTTTCTTTTTATTTAGGCTGTTCTTAACGACATGTGTATTGCCAAACCCCATTGCTGCAGAGGATTCACCTCAAGCGTGATTCACAATTGACTTCTATTGGTTATGAACATCTGCACTCCCACATTTCAAAGGTAGGTCTTGAAGTTTGAACAATGTACTTCTAAAATATCTAATAATTTAATAATAGCACTGAATATCACTTCAAATCAATTGTGACAGTTATGTAATGTTTTACCTGAAATCCAACACAATTAAAACCATTTTCCATTCGGACAGGAGGAAGATGTTTGTGCAGTCCGTCGTCCGATGGGGGACATGGAGCATTGTGGTTCAGATTGGGATGGGTGTATCCGCAGGAAGTTGTCCTCCCCGCTGTGTGTGTCAACCTGACGCAACAGAAGTAAACTGCTCTGCCAAACATCTGATCTCAGTGCCGGAGGGCTTTTCCAGCAATACCAGGCATTTGGATTTATCTCGCAATAAGCTTAAGACTCTGGGAAGACGACAGTTTTCTGGCCTCCAGCAGCTCCAAGAGTTGGACCTCAGCAATAATGTAATCGCTATGATTGAAGTGGAGGCCTTCCAGGGATTGCAGAACCTCAAAACTCTTCACATTAAGAACAACCGTATCAAGATAATCCCAGTCGGTGTGTTCTCAGGCCTGCCCAGTTTGCGCTTTTTGGATCTCAGTGAGAATGAGATTCTGGTGTTCCTAGACTTTACCTTTAAAGAACTGGGGAACCTCCAGACATTGGAGGCAGGTGAGAATGACTTGGTGTTCATCTCTCAGAGGGCATTTGTTGGTCTGCAGAATCTGCAGAAACTCAACTTGGACCGCAGCAATCTGTCTTCCCTTCCCACGGAGGCGCTGTCGCAACTCCAGAGTCTGTCGCATCTACGTATGCTACGTCTCATGGTCTCTGTTCTCCCCAACAATGGATTCCGACGCCTCCACCGTCTGCACAGCCTTTATATCTCACACTGGCCCGCATTGTATACGCTAGCTAGCAACAGCCTGATTGGTCTTAACCTCACCTCTCTAGTCATTAGCAATTGCAACCTCAGTGCGGTTCCTTACTCAGCTCTTCGCCACCTAATGTACCTACGTTTCCTAGATTTGTCCTACAACCCCATCACGGTCATCCAAGGCAACCTTTTGGGGGACCTGCTGAGGCTCCAGGAGTTAGACTTAGCGGGGGGGAGTGTTGTTCGAATAGAGCCAGGTGCCTTCAGGGGACTGGCCTACTTCCGGACGTTGAATGTGACCTCCAATCTGCTCGCCACATTAGAGGAGAGCGCCTTCCACTCAGTTGGGAATCTTCAGGTTTTGAGGCTGGATGGAAACCCCTTGTCATGCGACTGTCGGCTGCTATGGGTGGTCCGCCGGCGGTTACGCTTGAACTTCGATGGCCACCAGCCCACTTGCTCGTCTCCCGGTATGGTCCGACAGCGTGAGTTCAGGGACTTTTCAGAGAAGGAACTTCCGAGACAATTCATGTGTCGGTCAGCCTGGATCAAAGACCGGCGGCGACAAGAGGCGAGAGTCGAGGAGGGCACCACGGTTCTCTTCTCCTGTAGGGCAGAAGGTGACCCAGCACCGGATATCACTTGGATCGCATCCCATAAGTCCTCTATATCCTCCACAGGAAGGATTCGGGTTTTGCCCAATGGCACGTTGGAGGTGCGTTATTCCCAGATCCAAGACAGTGGCACGTATCAGTGCCTAGCGGGCAACGCAGGCGGGAACGACAGCTTGATGGTCAGTCTGCAGGTGAGGGGGTTACCACGTAACCGCACCATACCCATTTTCACACAAGAAGGCTTGGCAGACTCCCCGGCCGTCAACTCCACGGCTCAGGCAGCGAAGCCATACCCATTCGACGCCAAGACCTTGATCATCGCCACCACCATGGGCTTCCTGTCCTTCCTCAGCTCGGTGGTCATATGCTTCGTCTTTATGTTCGTCTGGAGCCAGAGCAGAGGGCAGATCAAACATACGGCGACTATCGACTTTGTTCCTCGAAGCTCCACCGGAGGAGGTGGGGACAATGGAGAGAGCGGCAAGTTCACTATGAAACTTATCTAACCCCACATAGCGGAGTCATTCAACATCCTCTATGGTGGCCCAGTGAGACATTGCAGGCCACACACCTGTATTAGAAGGCTACCCCACTTATGAAAGCAAAATCAAAGCTAATGTGATGAGCTGCACATTGACCTGGCATAGTTATAAAAACTAAATCTTCTTTGGTTATGCCAACCAAGTAATGAACATATAATTATCCTGGAATAATTACACTTTTACAGTGGATTGTGTCTGACCAGGTGTGTCTCTTGCTTCCATGGTGTTTTTTTTTTATTTATTTATTTGAAGAGAAAGGCAAATGACTATTGTTACAGTTCTAGCCTCTTAAGCCTAAAGGTTTTCTGTGTTTTGGGAGTGACCCGTGTGATTACAGTTTCAGTTTGATACATTAGCGAAGCTTTCTACATTTTAAATTTAAATATTGGCTTTGCTAATTTTGGCTTGATTGCCAGTGCATACCAACTGAGCATTAGTCCTATTGACCTGGATGTTGTGATTTCTACTTATCAACAAGGGAAGCCTTCAGAGGCTACCAATTCAGCATTGAGTTTAAGAATTTAGACACTCATGTCACATGTGAACCAGCTATATATGAGGCAATAGATAAGCACAGCTATAAACTGCTATTCTCATCCATTTGAAACAAAGCTTATTTCATGTTTAGGTCTCTTTTTGACCTTGGTTGTACTGTATGGTACAGGAATGCTGCTTTAGGTATGGTTTATGTTGGATTCTAGGCAGTCATTATAGGAGAGCAAAGTACTGTACATAAATTGATGGCACACACCTACTATTACAATGTACATAGGAATAGGAATGTATTCATTTCAATGTCATGCTTTAAGGCAATTGATTCAGGTCAACTGGATCAATACCAAGTATTTTACTAGAGGAATATATTTAGATGATTCCTCACATACCTTCAAATGCTGTTTTCTTTTAAACATTCAGGTAACCTTAGTTTTTTATCCACAGTCTTTGAACATAACATTAAAACAAAATATGTGCCTGAGAGAGAGACAACCTAGTAATTGTTATATTGTAACTGGTAAGATGTTTTTGTCCATTGGTTTGGCTTTTGCTTCATCTAGTTTAGAGGAATACGGTAGTGTCACTCAAATTTGACTCTCTAGCTCCATATGAATGTATTGTGTATATGCAGCACACTCAAAGCAATACTTGCCAGTGAAGAATATGTTTATTGTGGACACATTAAACATAGAATGATCAGATTTGCTTGTTCTTTAATAAATGCTTTTATTTACATGTGCAAATTGTGATTCCTTTATTTCATTTATTTGTTTGATATTGGAATAGAAATTGGGCATAGTGTAAATTCAGACAGGCCATGAATTCAAGCTTAGGCCATGCTCTTAATCAGCTGATGCCAGTCAGTAGACAGCCCAGTTGATCACTGCATCACATAATTGACCTTTCCCAAGCCCCGCCCCTTTCACTTGTCCTACCTAGTTACTGTAACTAGGTAGGACAAACCACTATAGAAAGCTATTACAGAAAAAAAGACAGCTGACAGAAGGTTCTGTCAGATTCAAAAATGCTCAACTGTTATTGGAGGACATGTAAAAAGGGGCGGGGCTTGGGAAAGGTTGATTGCCAAATTGTCCAGGGTGCCTTAATTTAAATGCCTTTGGATGCCATTTCTTTATGCTGCCTCTGAAAGCCCCTTTGCAACCTGTCATCACCACAACTCCTCCTATAATGCTACTGTATGTCTGACTTAATTGCTGTCATGTCATTTGATGCAAGCTCTGTTCTGTACCATATTGGGAGGGGGGGGGTCTTCTTTTTAAAAGAGCCATACAACCAATTTTAAATGAATGCAGTGGGAAAATAATGCTTTATTTGACTAAAGTAGTCGTGAATGAAAAAGTCATGTTGGCACAAACAACAGATTCTTCTCAGCGATAATGCTTTGTTAGAAAAGCAGGATGAAAAGCAAGATACAAATTATTTTCATATTAATATTAAAATAATGTTATGTCCGTGGTTTGAATCATTCACCAGGATTGTTTGTTCAGTTTAAAGCAGTGGATGGCAATGATGAGTTTATTGCTAAATGTATACGATAAGCTATTGTATTGCATGTGTCTTTGCAAGCCAAACTCCTATCTAAAGGAATCCTGGGTAGAATAAAATTTCCCCTGGTGGTGCAACAAAGAGCTGTATTTTACAGTTAGTTGCACATTTGCACAAAATGTAAGTATGTAAGGGAGCTTAACATGGGCTTCAAGAGGTGGCTGGCAGCATCAGCAACCATACATATGCTGCAACGTAAACATATATAGCCTATATGTAGTATACGAAACCAGTACACTAGCAAAACACACATCCATACACCAGCTGTATGGAATGTAATGGCAATGTGTTTAGGCCAGGATGTGTAACCTTTACATTCCACTGATGCGGCCTGTGTGACTGTTTGAGTGCATTAGATAGATTAGCATAACATTTGACTCCTCTCTCACATATGTGCCTAGAATAAGATAGAAGAAAATGCTAACCATGTGTATATGCAGAGATTTAATCCTTTGGATTATCTCCTATGTTTCAATCTGTTACATATAGGTCTGTCTGGTGGCAGGTCCTGCCTGCCTTGTCATACTGTCTGTTTTAACTCAAGTATTTGCTCCCATTGGACAGAAATCCAAGGGCCGGATTAAAGTGTTTATAATGCCACTCCCACTAATAACTGACAAACACATACCTTCAAATGTCATGGTCCTCACAGCTACTGTTAGGGAGGCATCCTCTGGTTTCTGCACGTTAAACTGACTCTCGAATATATTCATGTAAAATGAATTATATTATTTATTCATATTCTTTATTTATTTATTTATTTATTTATTTATTTATTTATTTATTTATTTGTATTAAGCAATTTTGCTACAATTCCATAAATACAAATAAATCCTCAGTAAGACCCAACTAGACTACACTAAACTAAATAAATCATAACTTTTAGTATTAACATAGCCACTCTTGTGAATTGGTGCTGGAACAAATACTATTAAATATTAAGTATTATATTAACACACTGCTTGGCTACTTAGCCATCATTATGCGCTCCACAAATATTTAATTATTTACCACCAGGGGGTGCTAAAACACCATTATTCAGGGATCTGATCGCGTTAATCATCAGCCTAACAAGCATCCATCCTATAAATTATAGCAGCAACACACTTCAAAGACATCTCCCGCACATCAAACTAGATTGTTTTAATGAGCTATAGGGAGCCCACAGAAGAAACTGGCGCTTTGACAATACAATTATTGTATTTTATTAGAAAAATGAACCATGCCGGATCATAGGCTATTAAAATATGCAGCTCTATATATCTTGCAATAAAAACGAACTATATGTAGCCTACCGTCGTCAAAAAGGCAGCAAAAGTAGCATAATTCCTGTTCCATCAGCAACAGGTATGACGCGTAAAACCACGAGTCTGATCTACAGTCATTTGCCAGCAGTTTTGAAGGTACACTTTTCGTTTTGGCGCTATTATAGTTCACTCCCATTTTCCTTATGTCTTCGAGGTGGAGCCTGAAAAAAAAAACTGACTTCTTCAAACTGGACGGTCGGCAAAGGAAGACAGACAAGAAAAACGATCGGGGCATATCCTCAGTTGCATAGATTGGAGGACGCAATTCGCTGACGGGAGAGTCACAGGCTCAAGGACGGAAGGAAGGAAAAGGAAAGAAAGAAAGGATATTTAAATCATATTGGATATTTGGTTGAATCATTTTGTAAAGCAGGCACACGCAGCATGCACTCAATGATGAATTATGTGGGTCTTGTATCGCTTTTTACTGTGGCGCTCGCCATAAAGTCACCTCGCCTGAAATTGGTTGTGCACGGTAGGTAGTCTTACTATACATTTTTTATTGTTTCCTGTCATTTTGCCATGTGGCCTTATTGGCATACTGTGTGTCAGGTCTACCTTGTTCTATGTTGATGTAGTCGATGTAAAAAAGCAATTGTGTATTTTTATTTTATTTTTAATTAATTTAATGTATGTATGTTCATTGGCACATGAAGAACATTTGTGGATGCGTGATTGGATGCGAAAATGGATGAATTCAGGGAGTTTGATTTCGATGCGCTGGAAGCAGTTTATAGACTGAACATCCTTGCAAATTTCTCTCACTGCAGCTATTTTAACAGAGAGAACTGAAAATGTAGCTCTACTGCAGAAAACAAGCCACGAATTGATATGTTAAACACCCCTCCCCCGCTGTCTAAATAGTAGGCTTACCCCGGCCACTGACACGATTGTCGTTTTGGTGAAAACTATATTAGTCCTGACATATTTAGTTAGATCCATCAAAAATAATTGTTTAATAGTACTGGTACGTGTGTATAGTTTTCTAAAATTGTCAACATGCTTTATATCACGAATTGACTTAGACCTATTGTTTATTATGTGATGCTCTGCAAATTGTGGTGTCTGTAGCCTTTTGAATGTCATATTACTCTAACATAATATTATATGTTATAACATAACATAAACTGAATACAGTGGTGGCTTAGCAACATCATTGTAACTCAGCTACAGTATATGGCTTAACCCCTTCAACCTGTAGTGCAGAAGATAGGAGCCCTCAGTGTTAAAAGCCTTTGTGGCAACATGGCGTCATCCATCAAACACCAGTCAGGCGGCACCACTATGTATCATCGTGGAGAAAAATGCCTTTTTGGAGGTCGACACTGGCACTCTGCACAACTGCAATGCAGGTGCATGCAGAGCTGTGGGGATAATGTGGGAGCTTGCTGCAGCGGGGGGCTTTTTGGAACGGAGGCGGTATTAGGGACCATAAATGTAACGATACAGTCAGAGCTGAAGGAAGCGAGATACTTATCAGTGAGTTTCCTTGATACACACACGCCAATAAACGGAAAATTCCACGCTGAACTATGACGACAAGCGCTTTCCATTCGACTCACGTCCTAAAACCTAATACCGTTCTCATATATATTCACAGTCGAAAGGGTCTGTGCACTGAAGCCATGTTTTCTTCTACGACACGTTATAGAGGACCTCTACGTGCTCGTCATATCAATGAAACGCGCTGTAATTGCGCAGACAATCTGTCATAATGTTCCACTGGCATATTGAGATCATTCTCACTGGAGACGCGGGAAATCTAGCTGTAGTAGGCCCATACGGTAAATAAGAGTCCAGGGTCTGCAGTCAAAACAGTTTCAGAACCACGGACAGCACCAACACACGCATGCACTTCTACTGCCGGCCACAGGGGCAATTCTTGAAACGCGTGTGTGTGTGTGTGCGTGTGTGTGTGTGTGTGTGTGCGTGCGTGCGTGCGAGTGTAGGAGTGTGTGTGTGTGTGCGTGTGTGTGTGTGTGTGGTCTCAATCGTATGGGTGCACCGTGCTTGACTGAATGGCTCCTAGCCTATTAAAGTAAATGAACGAGAAGTGGTGTGTTAGCCTATAGAGTGATTTGACACCTTGAAGTATCTAAAAATGTCTCTAAAGTTAAGCTTTTGTTAAAGATGACATTTTCTTTCACCATGGGTTGAAGGCAATATATCATAAGCTCGGCTGAATTTCTCAGCAAGATAACTTATTTATTTATTTATTTATTTATTTATTTATTTATTTATTTATTTATTATTAGGAGGCCTTGATGTGCATCTTCAACATAGGCCTACTGCAGACATCTATTTTTTCTGCATCAAAAGCAGAACAACATTAAAGGCCTTATATCACAAAAGCCACATTTCTCATCCAAATACAGACAAGCTGTATTTTCTTGGAGGAAACTATACACAAGCCACACATGTCTTTTCATGCACAAAACAAAGGAGAGCTATTGCCACATATTGTATCAATTCAAGAAATATATAGAGCAATTTTTGTTGCAGGGCAAAGAACATTTTGATTATTATAACAACACCTATACATACAGTATAGAGACCATCATTTCACCCCCTAAATTGTACTTGTTGTGGCCCACAGAACCTCCCAGGTTTCATTTCACCAAACCTGAGAACTACCTGAGTATGTACCACCAAGAAGGCACCAATTCACTGTATGTCGGGGGGCAAGCTGTGATCTACGTGTTGACATTCACTGACAGAGGAGTTCGAGACTTTCAGGTATACACATTACACATTACATTTAAATTGTTAACTCATTTGAAAATATTGTTATAAAGGAAATACAGTTGGATTTCTTCTAATGTTTTGTTAATTATTAACTATAACCAGCCTTCATTTCAATTACACATACAATTTATAGGGTCAAAAAGCAGAAGTTCAAGTTTAAAAATAAATCCAAAAGCTAGAAAATTGATTTAATCACTGGCAGGTATTCCAACATTTGTTTTGACATCTAGTTAGCAAGTTAAACAGTGACAAGTATAAGCTAGCTACCCATTTCTTAGCTAGCATTATCTTTTTGTAGGAAAGCCGTAAAATTAATCCAGAGTTGACCCGTCTAGTTTTGACCTAGTTCAGTATCAGGACCAGGCGATGTGGGTCATGCTATCATGCATGTGGAGCTAAGTTGGTCTGCCCCCATGTGAACAGAAATGTAAGACTGGCACACTCAATATTGCATAGCATGCTGGCTAGTGCCACTGCCAACCCTGGATAGACAAATAATATACAAAAAAGAGAGGGTTTCATCTTAAGATGATACTGGACATACAGTAGTTTTGTCATTATAGCGGGCTTGGTTTTGGGTTTTGACAAGCTAATGCTGTGACCAGTGGACCGTTGTTTGTGTTGTCACGTTAGAGGCCAAAACAAGGTGCTGTTTCCACCTTAAGAAGCAACGGTTTCCAGAGAAAGATTGAGGTGAAATATCTTCACACAAACTAAACAGTTTCTTCCTCCTCGTCCCTCCAGATCCCGGTGGTAAGTGATGAGACTGCCAAGGCGAACTGCATGATGAAGGCTGCACCACCCAAGGTAAATTAAACCACCATTCTTCTCACAGCTCATTCACCTCCAAGCCTTCACCATCACCAACACCATCACCACCAACATCGTCATCATCATCATCATCATCATCATCATCATCATCAAGACATTATCACACATTTACCAACCCCCTGCAGTGAGGTTAGTAACACACATTTTGTTAATGCTTATTTATAGCTAACTAATAATACATAATGTTTACTTGATACTTACTATTTCATCTCTTCCTATATTAATTGTTAACAGTGAATGTTTTCATTGTCTTTAATTTGAAGCAGGGATTAAATATATTTGAAGCAAACCAACGCATGAAAGCAAAATAAATATGTTTAATTTAAATGTTGCACAAATCCAAGAAGAGGTTAAAGATATGAAATCAAAATAAAACAAATCAAACCATCTGACACAAGCCAACAAGAAAACACTACACATTGGCAGTGAAACATCTAATTGAGAAACACTTGGTATCAGGATAGGAATCAAATGTTTGTTATTGGTCCAAAATTGTTGCATCACTCATAAAGTCACTATATATATATTAAAAACATACTGTATATACATTTTTCGTATATTGCAAGCCCTACCAAAGACCAAGCTGTTCAGCACATTGTGCAACAAAACGCAATGTCTGCCTCACATCTATTCCCTGTAGTTTAGCATTCATGTTCTCCTGCAGATTGGCCATTGTGTTCATCACAGCACTAGGCTCATACGTCTTCACTTGAAGTACAACATGTCATTAAGCTACTTGTTTGATCTTATATATTTAAACCAGAATCCTTTTTCAATTTCTATAACTCATGTTGTGACGAAGACCTTGAAGCCAAATAAAGCTTGATGAATAAAGATGAACTCGATTTAAGCGGCGTGTTGCCGTGTGCTAGAAGCATTTTAGGTTGCGTATTTACGCGATTATGTTTGCATTCCATCTATAAGTGTTGTTAGGGAGACATTTTTTCTTTACCTAATAAGTAAGCTATGCTGAGTACAGCAGTTACTGCATCCTGTACCATACGATCAGCCTCCCCAATGTGTGTGTCCTGCCAAAGTGTTTACAACATGGAACCCTTCCAGTTTCCCTGCATAATCCCCTCTATCTCTAGAATGTTCACTGTAAATTGTTTCTTTCCTTACGCACACATTGCTCTGCACATGTTTAACCATATCCCAGCTTGCTTTTGTTAGACCTAACCCCCCTCCCCCCTCCCCCTTAACCCACACACACACACACACGCGCACGCGCACACACACACACGCACTCACAAACACACTCACATTGTAACTCTTTTGTCTGTCTCCCACAGCTGGAGTGTGATAACTTCATCACAGTCATTCAGAAGGTTAACGACACCTATGTGGTGTGCGGGACAAACTCTGGAAGCCCAAAATGTTGGCTGCTGGTAAGTAAATACTCTCATATGTGTCTTATCGTCAACACTTTTGGTTAAACCAAAACAACAGTGTTTTTGTAACTACAGTATGAGTAGTTCTCCTTCCTCCCTTCCTTCCTTCCTTCCTTCCTTCCTTCCTTCCTTCCTTCCTTCCTTCCTTTCTGTGACATATCAGCACTATAAAAATGATTTATTTACTAATTTGTACAGTAATATAGTGATGGTAATATTCACGTTCGTTGCAGTAGGCTATTGTGTAGGAATTTGTGGTTGTAAGTGGTCACTAGGAGAAAATACATTTATTGATTAATTTTATAAATATTATACAACTTGCCCCACTGCGCATATAGGCCAGACTTGGTGTTGGCCAGTATTATACTGTATGTGACAATGAACTGTGTATATTACAGTATATTGTGTATCCAAGGCCATTGGGCATATACAAATTGAACTCTTTACATATACTGTAGCACCTTTGTTTGGCTTAATGAATAATGTACTTGAGCAAACATGAATAGAACCTCTGTGTCTGTTTGCCTTGGGCCTAGACATACTGTAGGCAGAAATGCAAGGTTAGACTCAACAATGTAACATAATTTCCATTCTTTCCAGGTAAATGACACTGTGCTGACTGACGGCCAGAGTGGTGGGCCAATAGCGTCTGCCTCAGACATCTCCCCTCCATACCCCTCTCAGAGATCCATCAGCCTGACTGCAGGTAAAAGATACTGGATTCATTTTAGGTAGAACAGATAATCTTAGTCAGTCAGTAAAAACCTACCATCATTTGTTGTTATTGGTATGCGGAATACCAACTCTTGGAGTCTTGAATTTGCTGTGAATGTTGCAAATACACAACCAGTGGTTTGAGGACATAGTTTTTGGCGAATACACGTGGATGCTGGACTATGGGTTACAGTTTAAAGGCTGACTCCTACTGGCATTGTTGTTCAGTGGCGAACAGGGTCGGCTCCCGGGGGGGGGGGGGGGGGCGGGGGTGTTGGG
>JAOEGT010026413.1:0-10248 GCA_025447795.1 Speoplatyrhinus poulsoni | reverse complement strand
GCAGAAAAGTGTAATTTCTTCATTGTTGTCACATGAAAAGATATGCTCACATATTTGCAAATATGTGAGGGGTGTACCCACTTTTGTGAGATACTGTATGTGTATAATTTGTGTATTTGTCTGTGTGTGTGTGATTTGCATAAGACTTTTTTTTTTTTTTTTTTTAATATTGTAAAAATGATGACCAGCCAAATAGACATAGCAGTGGTTGTCTACCTGTCTGTAGGTTACAGTAAGGTAGCCTACAGTATGACATCTTGGTTTAAATATTTGCTATACATGTAATCATATAAGTAGTACTTAGTACTAATACAAACGTTATTTCACAGTCCAATATTTAATGGGAAAAATACAGAACTTCGTTTTATAGGCCGATATATGTCACAGAGGTGGGAAAGTCCTATTTAACTGTGTATGTGTGTGTGTGTGTATGTGTGCGCGCGCGTGTAATGTCTCAGCGATGTCGTATGAACGACGATACAGGAGCAGAGTATCTGACTGCATGGGAGTTGTCAGAGTGTGTTGACGGTGGGGGTGTCGGTGTAGTAGAGTCCAGTTGCTGTGATGGCCTCACAGAAGGAGATGTGGTCACTTCATTTAACTGGCCATGGCAGACCCACAATGTTGTCAAAGGGAGTGTCTTACAGAAGGTAATGTATATTTGTTATGGTAATAGTTATTTAATAGAACGATTCCTGCCGCAGGGTTACTTGTACTGTAGCTCAACAGGCGCATCATAACTCATACTGTAGTACTTGACACTGGCACTAAATAATACTACATATTGTGAGGTACATTAGTTAAAAAGGTTATTTAGAGCACGGTGTGTTTTTCTGTTACTATTACTATTGAGTTGATTATTTGATTATATTCTACTCTAGGTTGACCCACAGTTGGTTGATGGACACTTATCCTACTTTTTGGGGGCAGTTGGCATCACAGGCCTCACTGCACTCTTGGGCATTAGAGAGAAGGGTCATGTGACAAAAGGGGCCAATCAGACCCTGGTGGTGAGTGGGGCTGCTGGAGCTTGTGGCTCCATCGCTGGACAGGCAAGTACAATATATTACAAGGCTGCATTGCTTTCCCGCATGTAATTCATTTCATAGTTAGTGTATTACACTTTGCCACTTTGCTATATATTCACTATAGTTTGAGTTGTTGTAGAAGCCAGGTTAAAAAATTGTGAACTTACTTTGTATAGTTTTAAATGGTAGAAAGCTTTAACAAAAGTTGATCAACTCTGATTAATGCAGAATTCTGTGTGTGTCCCGACACTACAATCTCAGACCAAAGATATAAACCGTTGTTTTTCGGCAGATTGGTCATCTGGATGGTTGTACGAGGGTTGTGGGGATCTGTGGTTCAGAAGCAAAGTGCAGAGCTCTGACAGATCAACTGGGCTTCTCTGCAGCAATCAACTATAGGCAGGAGAATATTCCCGCGAGGCTGAGGGAGTCTTGTCCTGGCGGGATAGACGTTTATTTTGACAATGTAGGAGGACCCATTAGTGATACTGTAATATCACAGGTACTGTATGTGTCCAGAACATCATCACTTTGAAATTCTGTCATGTTTTAGATTCAATAATTTAGTGTTTTTATATCATGGTTGTGTAAAATGTTTTACTACAGTATGTCCTGTGCATTAAAAGGTGTAGTCAGTTGACTGTAAGATAATATACATTTAGTCAATTTCAACAAATCTCTATTTTACAATTTTGCGTGCTGTAAAAATAATCTGGTACATCTACGTAGCCTTGGCTCCGTAAATGGAAACACAAAGTAGCGTACACCGCTCACAACAATACCCTAGCCTTTGCAATGTGTTCAGTGTGTGGGGAAGAGCTTTTCAAGGAGTACCCTATGGCATTGAAGGAAGAGGCATTTTTGTTTTGAGTTAGAAGTTAGCAGTTAGCAAGCGTTCTCAAGAACGGCTGACCCTGCCTTAATTGTACAGAAGAATGATATTGCCCATTGTGTTGATGAATCCCGACCAACTTGTTATCCCTTTTCTAAACACTTTCTCACTGACCCTCTTTCTCCATTCAGATGAACAATGGCAGTCATGTTATCCTGTGCGGGCAGATATCCCAGTACAACAAGGACACGCCTTACCCTCCTCCTCTTAGTGAGGAGACCCAGAAGGCTCTGCAAAACAAGAGGATCAATAGAGAGCGATTTATGGTTCTCAACTACATGGACAAAATGGAGGCTGCCCTTCTTCAACTCAGCCAGTGGATTAAGTCAGGGCAAATTAGGGTAAGAACACAATTACATGAGCCAGGATAAGATACATTTTTCTATATGCAGTGCATTATGTATAGCATGTTTCCCTTTACTTGCTTTTAAAAGGGTTTTCTGCATGAAATGTTCTATATCTGTATGATAAACAGTACGTCTCCACTTTTAGGTCTGGGAAACTATGGTTACTGGCATTGATAAGATGGGAGGTATGTGGGTTTTCCTTTCATTATTCACTTCTACTATATTGTTTTGCTTTGGCTTGATGTGGAAGTTGAGTGATTGCCTAATTCGTTTTTGCAGTGGCATTTTGCTCCATGATGGAAGGTGGAAACATTGGCAAGCAAATTATAAGGATATCAGACTGAATCACAGTATCACAGTAACCTAGGCTACATACTGTTCTGAGTTCTGACTGAATGCCATAGGGAATACACCTGGTCATGCTGTAACTATGAACATCAATATGGTAAATGTTGACTAAATATTGTACTGATTTAAACATTTTAAACAACTTAATTTATTTGTAATATTGAATGCTGCCTATCACTAAATAAAATACATATAAAATATCAGTTGAATGCACATGTAAAATGAATAATTTCATGTTGATCACTAAATAAAATACATAATCTTATAAAATATAATTTGAATGCACATGTAAGATGATTCATTTCATGTTGATCTCAAATTCAAATGTATTATTTACTGTAATTAACAGTTTATTTCACAGCACTATAAACCATTAACAAACATGGTAATTTCATTTTTCACAGACTAAAGATGTGGCAGGTGTGTAATCATGTCATTCAAGTGCTCTAACCACAGGAACCATGTGGATTTAAGCTTTTCTCTGCAAGTCCATCTTTTCTTGATTTTCTGCAACAGTGTCATGCATAATGTAATAATGAAAGGTGAGGTAAATAGCACAACAAAAATGCAGGTTGTGCAACTACCCTTCAAATCCATTAAATACTGGATTTCAGAAAAATAAACGTGAACCACATCTAATATGAATTTGGGAGGAAAAAAAATTGCTTGTGGTATATATTAATACTAAACAGAATCAGTGTGTAGTCTAAATTGAAATCCTGTCTTAAGGTAGGAATTTCCCAATGTGCTGTTGAAAACATGGCTCTGAACAACCACATTTTTACAATGTTTCTACATCTTGCATTATAGACACATATATAACAATGTACAGAGCATGGCTTACTACCATTTGAGCATTTTTCTTCTGTGGAAAAGAGTGGGTCTCCCACAATGTCCATTTTCTGCTCTATTCAGACTGAATGAGGTAATGGAAAGACAAAATTCAACAATAGTAGTCTATTTCGCTTGCACACCATCACAAAAGGAAAATAAATCATGCAAAAATGAAGCAATGACATTATCCTCAAAACTTGGGAATACCCATACCCTGTCCCAAACCAGATCCGCTGTATGATTGCTCTACCCTCTTAGGCAGGCAATGCCCATTACCAGTTCACAAACATAACAAGAAAATTCCACAATACATTCAGAATAAATGAAATGCATAATTACAATATAATTTCATTTCACCACAGCTATGTCACATTCAGTACTTTTAAGCCACCGAGCATCATCCAACATTATTTTTTGCTGAGCTACTATGGGAGTACAAAAACATGTCAGTTCCTGAAACACTACAGGCTACCGTTCAAGGGCTCACATTCCTGAGAAACAAGATGGTGGTTTTCTAGTGATCTTTGTGAGACCTGCTTTTATGTGTATGTACATTACCACAGTTCAGAACCAAATAGTCCAAGGGAAACGGTGCACGATTGCTTGTGGGTATGTTAACAAAAACATTCCAGTGAGAATTACAGCAATACTGGTAATTTAAGCTATGTGAAGGGACTTCACACTCGTATACAAGGTAATACCAAAAACTAAGTACATTTAGGCTTTGTCACCATCATCAAAGTGATATTCACCAAATGCCTAACCCAGAGCCATGGTCACGTCAACTCTATTCACTCCAGTGGACCAGATGCATCTACTGACTACCAATTACCATAAACTGCAGTTATGCATCTGTATTTATCGATTCAGATTGCCCACCAAGAACTTCATGGAACTGAACCATGTGACGGTTGAAAATGTTTAACTTCTGTTGGTGTGTCTCTCTTTTACATGGCTCTGGCCTAAGACCTGTAAAGGGAACTATCAGAAAATACACTCTTTCCTCATTCCTATGGTAAGTGTAGGTTGGTAAAATGAGGATGCTTTGGCACATTCAGCCTTTCATAGTGAACAACTAGGTTAAGGGGAAAATTGAAAGGTAGTGCCTTTCTTACTTAGCATTTGGCAGTGGTGGCAGTAGCATTTGGCAGCCAAGGCAACACTTCAAAAAGTGCTTTAATTAAAGTCATTGAGCCGCTTAAATATTCAGTTAAAACGAAAGCAGAATACACCTCCCATATTCTGTCAACTGCATCATACAGTGGACCAGCCCTCACATGGGTGAAGTTAATTTTATAACCGGAAATACATTTCTCCTCCATTCTCCATTTTTAAAACATTGTACAGCCTGCTCATAGGAATGTGTTCTGGTGAGCTATGACATGCATAATAAACAATACTATCTAAAAGATAGTGTGAGCGATATAAAGTGGTATTGATAGAAAGGAAGCGGGTGAATGGAGGGGGTCATTGACTCAAGTGTGTAACGCCCCTTATACTGGATGCATAGTTGCGTACCTTTTCACAGGAATTCCATTAATTTCCTATGGAGCGCAGCATAGAGCTTGCAACATTGCTTTACGTGAAGTAGCGTCAGCTGAAGGGCTACGCAGGCATTGGCTGTACCTAAAATACAGCTGTGGTTCGTTTTGTTGGTGAAAATTGCACTGGGTTAATAACCACATATTACCTGGAGCAATGTCAGTTTCTTTCAGCTTTCGTTAAATTAGCTTACTAGGACCTGCCTTGGGACCTGCTAGCATTTCCATGGATACCAACTAATCAGAAAGTGTAGTGGCGTTGAATGTTGCATTGTGGTTGCATACAAAACTATGCATCCAGTATGTAAACGGCGTGAGAGGGGACAAAGATGGCAACATGTAACCACCATGGCAGGCAGCACAGTGGGATTACTGTCAAGAAAGAGAGCCTCTCTTGCTGTTGTCAAGGAGACGCGGGGCGGGGCATGTCCAGGCGTGGTAGGCGAGCAGAAGGGCGAGCCCCAGCGCCCACGTGCGCACCGGAGACAGCAGGAAGGCCACGAGGCCGTAGGTCTCCAGCAGGAAGTGGCAGGAGTAGGCCTGCCAGGCCAGCAGCAGCGACATCAGCGCGTGAACCGCCACAGTCCGGCCGCGGCAGCCCGGCCGCAGGAAGTGGGATCGGAAGGTGTTGCCGCGGCAACGCTGGTGGAGGCTCCAGCACAGGTAACCGGTGAGGGGCATGTTAAAAAACACCAGCTAGAGGAGAGGGGCAGTACAGAGGGTTTGTGCTGGCCATAACACTACTAACAGAACATTATTAGCATAGGGGAAAACAAATGGGCCAGCCTTACTTGAAAGACGCCAATAACGTAAGTCAGACTGCCTTCCAGAAAGTGTCCATCGACGAACACGCCAAAGGAAAAGCAGGCACCACTGTGGCCATCAATCAGCTCGCCTACAAACCATGGGCCTTAGAAAGAAAGTCAAGACATTAGATCTTCATTTTAACAGCTCAGGGTACACTGGGAGATCAACATGGCAGAACAGAACAAACAAAACCACTTGGAAAACATTCTGTCCTGATCGCAAAACAAGTCAGTCAAACAAGCCAAGTTAATCGACTTAAGACAATGTGGAAAAAGTGGGGAAACCCATTCATGACAGGCCTGTCAGAATCCATGTTTCTCTTGTCCAAACTAACCAAGTTCACTCAAAGTGAAATGATGTCAAATACTATATGAATAACCCTAGATGTTTTAAGATGTAATGTTAATCTAACAAAGCACAATGAACCCAAGGCACGTAGTAGAACACAATACCACAGAATATACAGTATGTACAACAGATTAATGCATCATCATTATCCTGTTTCAGGATCTAGAAAATGCTGGGGAAGCAAACAAACTAAAAGGAATTGAGCTCACCTAAGGCGGTGAACAGGTTGAACAGCAGCAGAGAATAGTAGAATGTGTCCACTTTAGTGACCAGATGGAGGGACATGCAGACTTGTGAGGCCAACGCTAGAGAAACCACAGTTGACATATCAGAAATGACTCCCGTGTTTCACATGTTCAAATCTGCTGTCGGAAGGGCTGACTGAGCCACAGTGTCCTGTCCGTTTGTGTTTCTGTGTTAAATGCTGAACGATGGCTGAGCCCCACCTGTTTGTCCATGTATGGCAGGGGGTCGGTCTTCAGTGCAAGCAGCAGTGCAGTCAACTTGTGTTGAGAGAGACAGGGAGGGTGGGGTGGCTTAGCTCCAATTAGTTTCTGTTCTGGAGACTATCTACTGCCCTCTAGTGATGACTAAGGACATCCCACTTTAACGACTAGTTCTGTGACATTAACAATAATACTAACTTACCTAAATGTTATCCAACTACGTAACACAAGGCAAATTAAAATGCCAATTTTGGAAGAACAACTTTGTCATCATATATTAAATACAAACCATTTAGTAAGTGTTAAACATGGCATTGCATGGACAAGGAAGGGGGGGGGGGGGTTACCTCTGCTAGGGGGGAAAGGCAGGACCCTGAAGATCAGCAGCAGGCTGATGTTGAGCAGCATGGTGAGCAGGAAGGCCACCCTGCCCAGGATGTAGTGGTCCGTCAGCAGGATGAAGGACTGCACCAGGCCAAAGCCTGGGGTCAGAGCCTCCTCCATGGTGAACTGCTGCTCTCGCACCGCCCACCGGCCCACAGAGTCCTGAGACATGCGAAGGCATGGCAAGCGCTTGGCATTCATGCGGCAAAGAAAAACTCCCTACTGTACACACAATACATTCAAACCAAACCAGAAATTGGCCAATGCTAATATTCCACATTACCAGCATACACACACACACACACACACCTCTCTGCCTACCTTCACTTTAACCTTAATGGTGTGCAGCCCAGTAAGGTACAGCGAGGGGTCCCATGACACCACATACAGCGGCCCCCCGGCTGACCGGCCTGTACCCATCAGCTCTCCGTCTACACTGACGAGCACCTCTATGATTGGTGCTTCTGAGAAGGCCAAGATCCTGCAGGAGGGCCGGAACAAACATTAGACCCGTTTTATTCTCCAGGCGTCACCTGTAAACCGGTCCCTGGTTTCTCTCTGATTTGGACCTTGTGATTACGTTGTGTTCAAAAGCAACAGGAAGATAAAAGCAGGCGCTACTAATCCATAACAGA
Source organism: Speoplatyrhinus poulsoni (assembly GCA_025447795.1). Taxonomy (NCBI): domain Eukaryota; kingdom Metazoa; phylum Chordata; class Actinopteri; order Percopsiformes; family Amblyopsidae; genus Speoplatyrhinus; species Speoplatyrhinus poulsoni. Next base: position 2,638 of record JAOEGT010026413.1, on the reverse strand, counting down.
GATACAGATGGCATTGCATGCTTTATCTGTTGATGAACAAGATACATGTAGCAGAGCCAGAGTGTTGTTAGGATTTCAGGAGGACACACACACACACAGAGGAGACACCTGATGTGGGTCGACTGCTGTATCCGCCCCAGGGGCTCCACTCCGGGGTGGAGATATTGCGCCTCCTTGGGGTTGGTGATGAGCACCGCGGGCCATCGCTCGAACGTGAGGTCGGCGAAGCTCAATAAGTCATGGTCGAAGGCCAGCACTCTGTACCTGGGGTGCGAGGCAAGAGGAAAGGCTCGTACAAGCTCACACACGCGTAGACGCGCAGAGGGAAATGGGAGGCGCCAGCGAGGAGTAACGGCAGAATAGACAGACGGAAGACAAGGCAGACAGAAGCCACACACCTGCGGTTGTCCATCCAGTCTCCTAGCTCCAGCTCTAGGGTGCCTTGGGGGTGTCTGCTATGGAGGACAGGCATCCATCCCCCCAGAGTATGCAGGTGACCACATAAATAGGCCACAGCAGAGCTACACACACACAGTGCATAGATACGGATATCAAAATCCAATTAAAAGATTTACTAAAGCACTGTAAGCAATTAGCTATTGAGGAAGAACAGTGTGTTTTAATATTGGACTGAAAGTTATTAACATTACACTGACACATATATTTACATCAGCGCTGATAACGGTAAAGTTTGGCATGATAGATGACGTTTATGATCAAAACTGTGGTGGTTATGTATACAGTACATTTATTTATAGAGGGTGTTTTTGTCTGTTTGACCTATATACAGCATGTATGTATAATAAAGGTGAGGAAAACAAATCCATGTCCTTGACAGTGTTACAGAATAAGTAGGACAGTGGAACTGGTTGTTAGATATTGACACAAACTCCCACACCCATATTTGTTACCTCATTATCTGTCGAACCCCCGGAGAAGGAGAGATGACAGTTGAGGTGGTGTAGTGGCCAAACCAGATAGACTGGTTGCTATTGCCACTCTCAGCCTTGAATGTTGCCAGCAGCTCCATTTGAGTCTGTTTGGCAGACGAACAGTTTGGTCACAGTAACTTGCTACTCCATAATGTTTTGACCGGTTCCTGCGATTTTCAGCTATACTGGTTGTCAGACCTCAATGTTTTACTGATGCATCCGGAAGGAAAAATAACAGTGGTAGTTTCATTAGAACGATTCTATATGCTTTACACTGATTTGCATCTGCTGCAAAATCTGATTCACTGATTTGCAGCATAAAGAGAAGTTATTAGTATCTTATCTTAAGATAAGCAAAACAGCTGATGCTCTGGCTGAACTGCTGCTGTCATCTCTTAACTTGGAAGTAGAAGCTAACTTATTTCTTTCGACCTCCACAAAAAAAAACTTCCAACTAATTATGTATATTTTTTTTTTTGGTGAAATTAAATGTGTTTTTTTTTATTTCTATTTAAATTCAAGTGTTTTAAATGCATGCTGCTGCTGGTAGGATTTGAGAGCTGCAACAAGAGCTATCCAAAAACAAAGGAAAGCAATATTTCAATCAAAAACCCATCCACTCATCCTCCCTCTGGAGCACGTAGGTCTGCCATTGTGAAGCCCATTGGCAAACTGGTTTGCTGTGTGCGAGCATTCACGTGAGTCTCAGGCAAGGTATTTTTGCCGGACCAATCAGGTGAAAGAGGCACTGATTGATCAGGATCTTTGGGCATTGTGAGAGATCTAAACAATCTTATAAAGAAACGGCGACTATCAACGATAGCATTCATTCTCACAGAGCATTTCCCTGATATCTGATGGATGTCTATGGCATTTCTAAGTAAATTATGTAATATATTCAGCTCCATTAAGGAATACAAATGGAAGTACAGAGACAAACATAACTCTATACCTGGTTCAGAATACCAAAGAAATTGTAAGGCCTCTTGGGTCCAGGTGTGAGTGTGGCATCAGCGCAGATGAAAGAGTAGTTGCCAAAGGGAGTCTGGTGAACATAATGGAAGGAGCCCACTTTCTGATTAGCTGAGTACTTCCTAAAGAAATACAGTAAGCGGAAACACAGTTTGGGATTAAGCCAAAATATACTGTTCTGTTGGGAAATACATACATTAATAAAGCGGACGAGGAATGAATAAGAAAGAACATTTATATTGCAGAAGATAAACCTCAATATCAAAGACATCAGTCAGCCTTAAAGTGATGCCATATGACCTTCTGCCACTAGGTTTCATATGAGAGCAACAGCATCTACAACACACACAGCCATATGACTTTACACACCAATGACAGAGGAGATCAGATTAGAACACACAGAGGGAGTTTGAGATCATTCTCTCAGAACTATAGCATTCTCTGCTCATGACGCGATTACTCAAATTAAATTTAAATTAAGTTTTGTTACACATTTGTTTGCTGCTATATTATGGTTTTAAATATTATATAGAGCACCTTTAAGAGCAACAATAATAATGCATAAAACCTAATTTCAATTTCAGAGGCATCCCCATACAAGTCTACAGCTAGACGGCTATGGAGGACCAGGACTGCCATAATAAAAATAAATAAATTAATAAATAAATAAAAGTATAAATAATTAAATAAATATAAAAATAATTGAAAAAATAATTAAATTTTTGTATTAAAAA
>JAOEGT010026403.1:0-10248 GCA_025447795.1 Speoplatyrhinus poulsoni | reverse complement strand
TGTGTGTGTGTGTGTGTTGGGGGGTGGGGGGTGGGGGGGGGGGTGAATTTGAGGGAGCACCCTATGACACAAAATGGAGGGTGTGTTTTTTTTTGTCTTGATCTCGTTCAAATATCAGCCATCTTTTTCCAGCATCGCTGACTCTACCTTTAATGTGAAGCGGCGTCCCCTCTGTGGAGCTGACCCCCGGTGTGTGCTTCCTCCCCAGGGCCCCCGGGAGGCGCTGGCTCAGTGCGTTTTGGCGGAAATCCCCGGGCAGGTGAAGACCTTCTTCAACTCCTTGAACCTGAGGCCTCCCAACGCAGACACCTCCCTCTGCGACCAACCATTGGCTGCTGTGTGTTGAGCCTGACGCATCCCAGCTCTCCACGGCAACAGATGGCCTGGCCGGAGGCCAGCACACTTCTGCTGCTTTTGATTACATTTTTTATTCATAATAATATTTATTTTCCCATGAAAATACATTTGATTGTGGCAACACATGATTGTGGCAATATTGTTGTAATAGCGATGACTTGAAGCCACAGATCAATGATCACATATCAAATCTCCAAGTTAAAAGTTTCCACGTTTATTTGTCAGCTACACAAAGAAAGTATCCTTCTGAATGGTAATGAAATGATACTCACAGTGCACATGTGGCTGCAGACTAACAATTGGCGAAGGAAAAAGCCTACATGGTGGTTTAAAAGGCAAAAGAATTGTTGTAAAAAATAATTTAATGTAATATAGGACTACGGTACAATACACTTAAGAAATACATCTAGAAAAATGAATTACAGAATGGTACCAGCATAAATTCCTTGTTCATTTGGAGGCAGTGTGGGTGTCGGTTACTGTACTCTGAAAGCATTGTTTTGCATAGTTAGTTTAGAGAATTTCTACTTTATGACGGAATTGCATCACTACCTGGATGTTAATTAAAGAAAACACACTGTAGTTACATTTTCAGTGATGCCTTCCTTTAAAAAAGTGCTTTTTCCCTTTTCAATGCACTTTTTGTCTACTGTAATATATTTAATGTGTCTTACTAGAATTGCAAATAATATAAAACAGTGAATTGTGTAGGGTTAGGTATAAGTAGGTTTATGATTTAGGTGTCAATATTCATTGTTTTTATTTAATTTTAATGGTCTTCCTGCATGTTATTGCTGTTCTGTGTTAAACTGCAGGGTTTATGCCAAATCTATAGAAACATGTAAGGCAGTTGTAGCCTAGGTGGGGAGGTTTGCAAATGTTTTGACTAAAGAGGCATATGTTATAAAATATGTATATACATGTAATCAAATTATTGGATTGTTTATATGTTGATTCATATGTTACCCTGCTAACTGAAATAAAAACTTTACCCATGTAGTGGCTATTTTTAGGACCATGGAATTGCAAAAATATTGGAAGTGCAATTTCACAATACTAATTATTTTAGAATTCAGATTTTCATGAAAGCAAAACAAACTACTTAAAACGTATGTGGCTATTGACGAGTTGATATTGCTGCATGTGTCTAGTCACGAGTTAATAATGTTTTACGAGTTAATATTGTTGTATGTGGCTAGTCACGAGTTGATAATGTTTTACGAGTTTATATGTTATATCTTGTACGTTGTGTTTTTCATCAATGCGTCTGCCCGCGTCACATACCATTGGTCGCATCTCCACTCGGCTCCACCCCTTAACAATCCCAGTTCAACACAACTTGACGTATCTAGCTTTACCTCAGAACTGGGAGCGTTGTTCGGACTCAACTCTCAAGTACACGGTAAGCCTACGTTTTTATATTCAAACAGTGGTTGTTGCGTGTGATATTTGTGAGTTGTTCTGCATAAAGAATAATGTCTACAGTTTTTCGATCCTAGTTTGTTAGCTAGTTGGCTAACGATGGTTATCCACTGAAAGTTGTGGCACCCCACCCTCCCAACCATGATCTTATTATTCTGTCAGTTTCCATTCGCTAGTGGAATGTGTCCTGAACGCTCAGGCAGTAGGAAGATATGTATGTGACAACATCTACGTATGTTGAGACCTGCATTAAGTCCAACATATGTAGGCCTGACTACTCCCTTTTTGTGTAGTTTGCGGACATTATGGGGACAACCAAGATCTATAGGCTGTGTTTGTCTCTGCTTGACTACAGTATCCCCACCATGGCGGCCCAGTGTGTAACCAAGGTAGAACTGAGTGTGTCCTGTGAAAACTTGCTGGACAAAGACATTGGCTCAAAATCCGACCCGCTGTGTGTGCTACAGATGAGCAACGCTGGGTCTCAGTGGTACGAGGTATGTAGTAGAATAGTTGGATCGGCTGTCAACACATCACAATGAAATAATCACACACACATCTGCGGTCGGTTGTTACAATAGAACTATATGGTTGACGTGTTACCATATAACTATTGTTACAGTAAGTAGGTTTTTACAGTGAGCCTGTTTCGCATGTGAAAGCAAACAGTAGGCCACGCCTACACACTGCCTCGCCCACTTTAACGCAATCTCCACAGGACTATTTGTAATGGGGTTGGTTACAGGTAATATGGGCTACTGTAACAGTTATACCAGTAAAACGGATTAAGTGCTTATCCCAACACCACCTGCTCATAAAAACTACACACAGCCTTCTTCACAATCATACAAATGCAGACACAAACAGTAGACACTAGTAGAAGATAATTCTTCTTCTTCAGGTTAAACATAAACAAATGTACAATCCGCTACAAACATACATCAACATGTCGGGGAAGGTGCATAAGTACAGTAGTCAAGGGCAGGCTGTCACAAGCACATGTATGTATCCATCCAAAACAAAACTCAGTCAGAATACAGAATACATATTTTAGGCTATGTCAGAATACAGAAGGTTCTGTTTTAAATGCACAGCACCCGTTATAAAAGGTGACCCATTTGAATGAATGCCTCGCGTTAAATTTGTTCATTGTTAACCCCTGATGGAGATTTATATTGCTATTGTTATATTGTATTGCCCTTAAATGTAGCCTATATTATAATTTGTTGTGTGTGCGTGCGTGAATGCTGGAGTCACCACGTGAAGGCAAATGTAAATGCTCCCAACAGGTGTCACGCACGGAGAAAGTCCAGAATTGCCTCTGCCCCAAATTTTCAAAGAAGCTCAGCGTCGACTATTGCTTTGAGACGGTGCAGAAGCTGAAGTTTGGGCTCTACGACATAGACAACAAGACTGTTGACCTCAGTGACGACGACTTCCTGGGAGAACTGGAGTGCACACTTGGTCAGGTGGGGATCTTTCTCCCGTAGATCCGAACGTTTTGTTTTTAAAGATGGAGTCAGCAATGCTGAAGAATGATTGTTGATATTTGAACTGGATCAAAACCAAAACACATCTTGCTACAATGCCACGGAGTGCTCCCTCAGAAGCTGCGAAGAGATGTTTGTGTGTTAGGGGTCCACATCCCACCCGGGACGCTGACCCGTCTTTCCCGTGTAAAGAGTGGCTGCTCTACAAGGCACGCCAAAACCCATGGACAGTGCGTCCTTTGAGGTGTCAGCGAGAGAGAGGCATAATTAGCTGCCCTGTGTTCATCAGCCCACCACCGTTACAGTCTCTGACTCCACCGTTTAATTTAAACAAAATTGTTATTTTTTATTTTTTTTTTCTGAATGACACGTTTTCTCTAAAATGTTTTACGCAGTCTTCAACTACTTTAATAGACATTTGCTGCATTTAATTGACATGGTGAGTGTGAAAGTGAAAGAACATGCTGTATTTAAAACCTGTTAAGGTTTTTATACATAATTATAAGCATTTGTCACCGTCACTGTTTAAAAGTATAAATTTTCAAACTTTCATTACCATCTTAAATGTACACAACCTCATTCCTGAAATTAACTGCATGTAAAATCAGAGTATGCTGATGTAGCCATTGTGGACATGTGTCCTTCCTTGCAGTTAGTACATGCTCATGCTCATTGTCCTGAAATGTGGTTTAGTCTTAAGTGGTATGTTTGACAGATTTCATAGTTCGGCTAGCCCTTTCAGTTCCCTTTAGACCGACACAACTGGAGAAACCTGAATGTTACAGTAGGCGGCCTTTATTAAACATTTGCAATTGCACACTTGCAACTGTGCATGCATGTAACGAGTCAATGAAAGCAGGGATGATTTCAAGAAGTCCTTGACGGACAGAAGTGGTAAAGGAGAAGGCCGTGTGCTGGAGGTGTAATCTGACGCCACCCTCAGCAATGCTAATGTAGCAATAGCAATGTTGACACACAGATGAAATACGAGCCAATGTGTCTAAACTGCTTGGTTCCCACTTTTTGGCAGCCGCTGTCGGCGGTCTCTGCGTCTACCCACAGAGTTGTTTGCCGGAAAGTGCACCACAGGAGAGCCTCTGTGATGCACGTTGTCTCGCAGAGCCAGCCTTTACTTGCGTAAAGTCAGGGACACAGCGCTTGGCTAACTGCGTCAAGACCCGCCTACTTGACAGGAGAGGTGTTTTGTTCGTAACTCAGTCAGACATTAAACTTGTTTGTTGAATCTGTTGAGAAGCTTGCCAACACGACAGGTATTTTATATCTGTTAGATAAGCAGGCTATGGTTACTGCCTAAAATAAAGGTAACAACTGACATTTGTAAATAAAGCGCTGCGCTAGCGTCGCACCAGCTTTACGGATACAAATTTAGTGAGTGACAATGCAAACAGCCAATGAAAATCGACTTCCTCACTTCCAGAAGGTCAGTCGAGCTTACGAGGGGTGTACGCATCAGACGTTCAGCACAGAGTTGCTTATGTGGCGTAGCGCTGATGAACGGAAGAGGCTGAGACTAGTGTTAATGAGGACAACAACATTCACTACCAACTTTCACCTGCAGGTGGTGTCGAGCAGGACACTGACCAGACCGCTGGTGCTGAAGAATAACAAGCCTGCTGGAAAAGGAACCATTACGGTGAGCATCAGTATGAGCGAAAGGGACCCTATGGTGTGCCGTGACCCGGTTGGTTGACCCCTCCCGTGCTCTCACCCTGCAGATCAGTGCCGAAGAAATAAAAGATAACCGGGCAGTGAATTTTGAGATGGAAGCCAGGAAGCTGGACAACAAGGTCTAACGTCTCTTTGATAAAACATTTGAACCATTTTAAGTTTAAGTGCTTTTTAAAATGTATTTTAAAAATAATTTCTATTTGACCAGACAAACCAAGTCAGTTTAAAAACTCCTTATTTACAATAACGGCCTAGCAGAAGACAAAATGCCTCTATTTGGGAATGGGTGCTGGGATTAAGTATAAATCAAACCAGACAGAAGATGCAGTACAAACAAGTACAAGTAAAAACACAGCAACAACATAAAAACCCCCCTTTTAAAGCCAAGCTCAGAGACGCCATGAAACTAATTAGAAGAAACAGACTCAGACATACACCAGTCCACAGAGAGGAGACCGTACCACAGAGAACATGCTGTGCAAATGTAACGGCTACGACAACATGAAGCGTTTACAGGTTCGTCTGTATGTTTGTTTATTGTCAATGCACAGGACCTCTTTGGGAAGTCTGACCCGTACCTGGAGCTGTACAAGCAGGCAGAGACCGGGTGGCAGTTGGCCCACAGGACAGAGGTACCTAACCGCTACGTGAAAAGGATGTCAGCAGCGGCACCGATTGAACTGTTAACGCTCAGTAGTAGTTTGCTATGGAGAGTTCTCGGGCGCCTACACAGTACTTCTCGTTTGCTGTGTCTGTAGGTAGTGAAGAACAATCTCAATCCATCATGGCGGGCGTTCACGGTTTCCCTCCAGGCCTTGTGTGGAGGAGACATGGAGAAGCCTATTAAGGTATGCCAGTGAGCTCTTAATGTCCCTTATCAGGGTCTAATGTCTCCCAAACCCTGGAGCAGGACTAATGTCTCTTAGGAGAAGCCTATTTATGTACGCCAGTGAGCTCTTAATGTCCCTTATCAGGGTCTAATGTCTCCCAAACCCTGGAGCAGGACCTAAGAAGCATATTTAGGTACATCAATTAGTTTTTAATGTTATGGCCCTGGAGCAGGACTTTCTGTTTTTGACCACTGTTTACTGCTTACGAATGCGCTTCTATGTTAGTTTGTGTAATTTCAGTCCTGTTCCCGACCAACATGTTAAACATCAAAAACTTGTAACCTGACCTGCACCCATATTAAAAAATGAGTAAGCCTATCAGATTCACGCAAAAATGTGCTTATTCAATCAATGATTCACTCTTACAAACCAACTTGGACGAGGATAGCCTGAATTGTCACATAGCCGATCGTTGGTTGTTATAAGCACGGCTAAAGGTGATTTAGGATCATTAACGTACTGTATATAAATGTCTAACTAAAATGCACTACAAATTCCCATCTGCAGCTGACAGTGTTAATATTTTCCCACAATCCCTCTATTGTACATAAACGTGTCGTTGTATGACTCTGATTTGAAGTAATGGCGCTAATTCAGCGTAAAAATTGTGTTTCTAGGAACCGGTCGTAAAGATGTTAGCATATTCGAAGAGTGAGAAAAGTAGTCTACCACCACAGAGGGGGAAATACCTTATTGGCAATTAATTATTTCTGTGACTTCACTAGATTTTAATGTATTTCTTAAAGCTAACATGTCAGGATGAGAGCCAGGCTACGGTGATGCAGGACAAGTGAGTTGACCAGGGTTTTTTCCACAATGTTCGTCTCTCCATCTCATGGTGACACATGGGTGCGTTGTGTCTGGGGAAGCTGGTAGATGAGTAAGATGTTTGCTCAGCCTCCGAGGTTCTCTTCATCAAATCCACGCCACTTGTAGATCTCTGTTGTTTTACCTGTGACAGAAAATGTCTGACGCACATTCTTGTCTCCCCTCGACCCAAACGGAGTTGTGTTTTGGATGTTTTCAATTGCACGTTTGTGTGTGTGTTTGTGTGTTTAATGTGGGTTTCTGCACCTCAGCGTCATAGTTGTACAAACAGCAGTTCTGGGGTGTCAAATAAATAACGTAGTAGTTCTTCCATTTGACCTGTTGAGTGTGCCTGTTTGACCTTTGCCCCCATGCCCCAGGTGGAGTGTTACGACTACGACAATGACGGGTCACATGACCTCATCGGAATCTTCGAGACAACAATGACACGGCTGCAGGCGGCGTCGCGGTCCTCTCCGGTCAGTGTGTGTGTACGTGCGTGCGTGCGTGTGTCTATGTGTGCGGGTGTGTGTGTATAATTGTGTATGTATAATTATATCTTTATTAATTACTGGTTTTTGTCCTCATTGACCTTACTACTGTAGGGGATTTGTATTTGAAGATAAAACATTATCTGTATCTGTAGCAGCATGCGTTCTACCCGCCTAAAAGATGGGAAAGTGGTTTTATTTAAAAGCTGCCACTCTGATTGGCTGTGGCGTTGGAACCTACGTTAGTAACAAAGTGAGTTTCACCCGTCGACCATGTAATCGTCGCCCAGAATGCTTTCAGGCAAAAGAGCAGAGATGAAACACATTTGCAAATAAAGCGTCCCTTTCATAGAAATGTGATTCTCATTCACTTCGTACGTGTTTTCTCCTCAGGCGGAGTTTGAGTGCATCAACAGCAAAAAGAAACAGAAGAAGAAAAGCTACAAAAACTCTGGTGTTGTGAGCGTCAAGCTGTGCGAGGTGCGTTACATGTTGATGCCATGTGATGCCATGTGATGCCATGTGATGCCATGTGATGCCATGTGACGCTCTTGCAGGTGGTGAAGCAATACACCTTCCTGGACTACATCATGGGAGGGTGCCAGATAAACTTCACTGTGAGTTCTGCTCCTCAATAATATACTGTTATACTGGATTCTTGAGCGGAGTGAAATGGATCAATATCACATTTGGCTGTCTTGTTACTTTGTGTAAGGAAAAAAATAAACATTTCATTCACAGCATATACAGTAAACTGCAAATTATGCTGGGTACTTGTATTTTATTTTATAAACCGTATATAATTTGCAGTTTGCAGATATCAGCATTTCCACAAAGGCAAAAAAGGCCGAATGAAAACGCGTCTGTGTATTTTTGATGCTTAAGCATAATTTTCAAGTTTACTTTAATGTAGGTTTCTTGGGATACAGTTCCTCATGGTACTCCAAACATGCACAGATACTGTATACACAACCACCCCCACTCCCTGGCCTTAACAGGTGGCTGTTGACTTCACGGGCTCCAACGGAGACCCCAGATCCCCCCAGTCCCTCCACTACATCAGCCCCCAAGGGGTCAACGAGTACCTCACCGCCATCTGGTCTGTGGGCAACGTCATCCAGGACTACGACAGGTAGCGTAGCCATGACGACCACCTGATGTAATGACACACCTCGCAAAAGAGACTGTGTGCGTGTAACGCTGAGGTAATACACTAGCTTGATCTCTCGGTGTGTACTTGCCATGGTGAGAATCTTCTAGAATGTAGTTCTTCTTAACCTCTGGTTACGCATAAGGCAGTAACTAGTGTGTTGAGTTGTGTGTGTTAAGAGACATTTTACGTGACGGTATATTTAACTGTAAGAATTATTACAATTATATCTTGGATCTTGGATCTATGGATAGCTACAACTACCATGAGAGGAAGATCTTTATTTATTTTAAGAATTCCACCTCTGTTTGCACTCTTACATTTTTGATGGTTTTATTTAGTGCACTCATTGCTGCTCATGGAAATACACAGTACGCTGTTGATGTTTATTTGTCTCCTGGACACCTGAGCACTGCAATACATTTTCCTCTGCAGTGACAAGATGTTCCCCGCCTTTGGTTTTGGAGCCCAGATCCCTCCCTCATGGCAGGTAAACACAAATGTTTCCCCCAGTACCAATTAAAAAATACATGGGTCCACGGTAAAGGGAGGATCCTTAATTATGTTTTATTGACAGGTTTCTCATGAATTTCCTCTCAATTTCAACCCAGGAAATCCACACTGCACAGGTACAGTACGTATATAAATAGCTTGCTGAGCCAGCATTCTTCATGTCTGTTAGACAATGTTGTATATTGTATAGTGTGTATATTAAACAACTGCAATCCCAACTGCGTCTAGGAATAGCTGGGGTGATAGAAGCCTACAGGATGTGTCTGCCCCAGGTGAAACTGTACGGTCCGACCAACTTCTCGCCCATCATCAACAAAGTATCATGCTCTGCTAGCCAAGCCAGCCATCAGACCACTGCATCTGTGAGTGCTCAGTACAACCAGGTCATTTAGCACACAGTTGTATCCAAAGCAACCTTACAGTGAGTACAATTAACATGTATTAAGGAGCAGATTTGGCCAACATGTAGGCCAACTTAGGGCGCTGGAACCCATGCCCGTTCAGCTGGGTGTCTAACACCCATACCACTAGACTACACTGCTCCCCCAGGATGTTGTTGGAATCGCAGTTCAACAGCATGACACCTACAGTATAGCCTGTAGCCAGGCATTGCTCCATTGGGAAGTGTTAACGGTCATTGCCTTCTGGGCGTAGACCTCTGGTTAATTTTTAAACTATCGGACAGCGCTGAACCAATCGGCGTTGCTACAACTGTTTAGATCGCCTCATCTAGCTCTACCACCATTTAGAAACACGCTTGACTTGTCGTTTCACTAACCCGCCCTGATTGGACCGCCAGCAGGGTGGGAATGTGAAAAAAGACTGTAGCTGAGAGCAATCGTCAGGTGTAGCCAGGCTACCTTCAGTAGGGCTTTCAGAATAAATAATTCCAAGTATTAGGCCTAGTTTCCATTTCTGGCCACAAGGGGGCCCCCCATTAACACTGCATGTGTTCATGCCTCGCTATGACGCTGGAAACACACAAGAATGGCTGTTCTTTTTTATAAGCCAGCGGCTTTCAAAAAGGTAGTCAGCTGATTGTAAGCTAATACACATTTAGTCAAATTTAGAGAGCATCTCTGTAGTTGTCCGTTCTGTGTGCGCGCTAAAAAAATAATCTGGTGTTTCTACACAGCCCTGGCTCTGTAACAGTGAACGCAAAGTGGTAGTGGTCCACATAACACTACCACTACACATGCGTCTGAGGGAGCGCCCTAGATGTGTTTCCTAACCCTGGTTTTGGGGACCCACTGCCCTGCATGTCGTAGATGTCTCTCTGCTCCACCTGATTCACATGAATGGGTCGTTCTCTACAGAATCTTAGACTCAGGTGTGTTGGAATTAGTTAAACTGAAGCTTCAGTTTAACCCTCCCGCTGTCTTAAGGCATTTCAGCAGACTAGCAGCAGAGGGAGCAAACCGCGGAATGTCATATGTCCG
>JAOEGT010026392.1:0-10249 GCA_025447795.1 Speoplatyrhinus poulsoni | reverse complement strand
TTTAGGTAGACTTCCTTCGACAGATATTCGTAGGGGGGCGGCGCCCGTGCGCCCATAATGTACCGGCCGCCACTGTAGACTACTACAACATTGCTTGACACTATCAACTGCTAATTCACAATAGCAGAATGGTACATAATTACGTTTTAATTCATGTATTCTTCTTACCCCTCTACACCGCCGAACACCAGATCCATGTCTGTCTTCCTGCTTGGTGGCGTCAACTGCGCATGACTCGTCCGGCCGAAAACAGCCTATTCAAAATTGCAGCGTTGCCCCCAATACCCAGAGGATGTCAGTATTGTATTATTAAACGAGATAGATAGAGATAGATTAGATAGAGAGAGAGAGAGAGAGAGAGAGAGAGAGAGAGAGAGAGAGAGAGTAAAACATTGACATTGACATCGGTTTACTGTAACTAGTTTACTACTTTAATACAACTCAGTAGTCCTACATTTTCGAACACCACGAAAATGGAGGAGTGCCCAAAATATAGTCTTATTTATCACGGACCGCTCCCCCATAAGCATAGCCTACGCGAAAGGAGCAGCAGGAGATTAAGTCTAGTAGAGCTTGGTTGTTGTGCGGAAAGTGTTTCCCCAGGTGAAAATGTTCCTATGCACACATTGAATCGTTAGCAATATCTGGGACGTAGCCTACTTGTGAGCTATTTCATCAATATCAGGCTGATTTACTTAGTAGACTACTATTTCCTTTGTCTTAACCAATAAGGTTAACGTGTGGTGTAGCCCATTTTAGGTAATGGGGCAAGTTAAATATGCATAGTATAAAACAGGGTTTATAATAATAATAATAATAATAATAATAATAATAATAATAATAATAATAATAATACGAATAAAATAATAATAATAACTCTTCATTTGCTTTCTGCGCTGTGCTTTTATCTCATAAAATAAGAACAACCGTATAGTAGACAACATGTCGGCGGGGGGGACATCATTGGCGTGACAGCTCTCGCTAATGCGCGGCACACGGGCGCAGGAAGAGGGAGAGGCCATAGGACTCAGCTGCGACGCACCGACAACCATCGAACGTTAGATAACTTTGTTAAGAGATCACCCATCAAAACGGGCTGCCCTTGTTATCACTATGACTTGGCTTTATTTCCGACTTTCCCAACTTTGTCAAACGCGCTGAAACAGTTGGCAAGCGGAAGTATGAGAAGGGGAAGTTGTTGGGTAGGTTACTGTTACGGGACAAATAAACGCGAAATATCTTCTTCTGTCAAGTACGAGGCAAGCCCGCGCCTCGGGAGTGCTGTGAGCATACTGTGAATTTCACAGTTTTAGGGATGGATGCCCACATTAAAGAGGGACAACTTTATGTGCATCATCAGAAGTTTGGTAAGGTAAGTCGCCAAAAACTATTTAAAAACGTTTTGACGTAATGGGATCACAAAGAACCAAGTTAACACTGGTTATAAAGTGTATGCCATTTCCTTTATCCATGCAGTATGTGCCTTTATAAGCTTCCAACCATCAGCTGTTGACGTTGTGAGAAATAATACAGACTTTGGTGCAATTGCTGACAACTCACTGTGCCCCACGTCGCTTTGAATGCGCAAGTCTGAAAGTTTTCTACATATGTTGCAGATTATGTCCTTTTATGTTTCACTTGCAAACTCATCTGTGTGTTTACAATGGGTTGCGATGGGCCTTGATGTGCGTGTTAATGTGTAGACTACTCTGCTGATACTGGAACGTGGAACGACAGATAGGGAGGTATACGTCTAAATTTAAATGTGTGAGTATGTGTGCGTGCGTCTGTCTGTCTGTCTATCTGTAGCCTACACCTGAAATTGTCAACATTTAGTCTTGCAAATAGCATATATTTATTTCTCAGGTATATTGTAGGCCCGTGTGTGTGTTATGTTTGGTATGTACGTGCGTGCGTGCGAGCGCGTATGTGTGTGTGTGAGACCGTAGTCAGCCTTTACTTTCAACTATGGCCCTGGACCTCATGGCACTGGCCTTGTGTCATCATCAACTCCCACTGATTTTTGTAAGAGACTCTTTGTCTCTCTCTCTCTCTCTCTCTCTCTCTCTCTCTCTCTCTCTCTCTCTCTCTCCCTCAGACCAGCTCTTTCTCTAATATCTTCTTTACATCTCCTCCCATCCCCTTCCCCATCTTCCTGGTCATATGACATGGATGAGCCAAACATCCCGGCCTGCTTTCCCGCTTTATTATGACAGAGGCGTCAATATATCGGTGGTCTCAAGAAACACTCCTTTTCAGAGTGTGGTGGTTTAAACCCTATAAGACCTGCAGCGATAGAAGTACAACTTCTACAACACATTTGCAAATGTCTCTTTAAAAAACAAAAGAATACATTTACTATCAATGACAAGACAATATAACATATTGGCTATGTAAATGTAGTCTTTTTATTTTTTTTAAATAAAAATTGCAAATGTGTTTTTTGGAGATCTAAGTGATGTTTTCTTTTACGGCTATAGGTCTTACGGGGAAACAGGTGATTGTACTTTTGGTGATATTACAAGTGTCCACACGAGAGCGTGGGTTATAATACACTAGAGGTAGCAAACTGAGCTTTGAGCAAAGATCAAAATGGGTGTGAAATCTAAAGGGTAAGTTATGAAATTCCTTGAGCTGTCAGTGGACATGCACGCACACACACACACACACACACACACACACATGGCACACAGAGGCCAGCTCCCACATGTATGGTAGGAAAATGTGACTCAACGCTCTATTGCCAATGTCTGACCACGCTTTCTGTTTCTGTTTTATCACAGCAGGAAATGGACTCCAAGCAGTCCGTGCTGTGCTAATTAGCTTGTGTCAGCAGCCCTTACTACAGACTAGGAGGTTATGGTCTAGGCTAGGAGACTAGGAGAGACAAGGGTTTTTGAATGTTTGCTCACCAATTCAGGGTGCCAGTATTCGAAGCACTAAAAATCCCTTTTTGATTATTTCTGCACACATTGCATCATGAAAGGTTAAGGAGGTATGGCGGCCGTTACCGACTGCATGAAACTTGTATAATTTATTCTTTAATGGCCTAATAAAATTGGATTGCTCTGAATTTAATAGTCAATTCTGATGCTTTATTTGTCCGCTTTACTTTAATACGCACGCACCTGTGACCCGTGAAGAATTACAATGTTAAAATGAGTCTGAAGGAGCGCACATCTCTATTAGACAGTATTATATATAGTATAGTATATAAGTGTTCTACACAAGCATTCCAGAATTAACAAGCGAGAGGAGTAAATATTTCACAGCGTCCAACGAGGTTAATCAGTGAACTGGAAATCCCCAAACATGAAAAAAGGTGGATAGGTCAACTGTTTTTAGAAACAGGTTGGTTTTTAAAAGACATCACAGACTCGGACTCTTTGCAAGTTTAAGTTTGTAATGGATTTCTGAACTGGAAGGGAATAATTAGTTTGTGTGCACACGCACACACACACACACACACACAAAACACATCTGTAGCATAGCCTCCCCACCACTTAGTGCAGAACATGTTATAGCCTTGATCAGAGGCTTGTAGTCATGTTCCTGCCATAAGGCATGGATTGTGTCTGCTTTGTGATCTCAAGACAGGACATGTCTGTATAACTTTAAAACCCCTAGGCTACCTGAACCAAAGGTTACTCTACTGTAATGAAAACAAGGTAAGAAATTGTACTACATCAATTATCTTGCCATTTCCATTATCATTAAGGATAAGTGGGATTAAATGTTTATCTTTCCATGCAACAAAGTGTGTTATTAACACAATGTTTACAGTAATTTATACTGTTTTGTCTGTTTTATAGCAGCTGATCAGCACACACACACAAACACCCACATATAGTATATACATTATTATTACGATCTACCAGCAAGTGTATCCCACATTCAAGACTAATTCACAAGTGGCTAAATGTTATTTAATTAACGTCTATTCTCTGTTGGGAAACCCCCCCTTCCCACACCTCGCACACAATGCCCGTCGTTGCATTTCAAAATATGGTGGATTGATTAATTTCATTAGGCAAATAGTTAACTTAAACCCAACATATTTCACTATTATATTGAATCATACTAATCTGAATCGATTGGTATTTCCATGGCCCTATGTAGGTTCACTATGAGTGTCACTGCGTTAGGTTACTCCTACTAATGGACTATCAGACAAAATACAATCCGTCAACTTGGCACACACATCTATGTAGCTATCTGCATCTGTACTGTATGTTGCATTGAGCACAACATTGAGTTGTACTGCTTGGCTGTTGCAGGCATAGAAAGAGGAAGACTGAGGTTAGGACAGAAGGCCTGTGGTTAAAGCTCTCTCTCTCTCTCTCTCTCTCTCTCTCTCTCTCTCTCTCTCTCGCTCTCACTCCTCCATAACACACATACACCTTTGTGAAATACACATGCGATCGGACTGATAATCACTCTTACCCAAAGACACACAGATAAGGACGTAATGCGTGTGCGCGCACACACGCGCACACACACGTGCACTGTTATTCCTGGTGTTTCTGAGGTCTGCCTGTGGCTAGCTGTAACATGCTAGGGCGGGTGTAGTTTACTTAGGGACGTGACAGACACGGAAGATCCTGTGTTTGGTAAACCGCTGTCTGCGTGGAGAAACGTTCCCGACGTAATGGCTGGCAGTCCTGGCTTAACGCCGCTAACCATCAATCAATCAATGTTTATTTAAAGTGCTGATGAATCACCATGCAACATGGTCCCAATGCACTTTACAATTAAAAATAATACATATGACAGTCATACATGCAAATACAATAATACAATTAAAGGAAACAAACACAGTCAAAACAAAAAGTTCAAAGGAAATTAGAAATAAGAATAGCAACTACATTAAAAATATCAATTGACA
The DNA here is from genome assembly GCA_025447795.1 of Speoplatyrhinus poulsoni. NCBI lineage: Eukaryota > Metazoa > Chordata > Actinopteri > Percopsiformes > Amblyopsidae > Speoplatyrhinus > Speoplatyrhinus poulsoni. The sequence goes on along the minus strand of JAOEGT010026392.1, from coordinate 5,364 downwards.
CAGGGGGTTAAATGGTGATGGCCTGTTCTAGGGTGTGCCTTAATGGAGTGAATAAAGGTATGTTTTTAAACATTTGGACTTAGCTTGCTTCTTTTACATTTAATGGAAGGCAATTCCAAAGATAAGGGGCATGGTAGGCAAATGCTCTGAAACCAGCAGATTATTTTTTATTAAAAGAAGGAATAACCAGGAGACCAGCATCACAAGTCAAGTCAAGTCAGTTTATTTATAAAGCACATTTAAAAACAGCCAATGCTGACCAAAGTGCTGTACACATCAGTGCAAGTAACAATGAATAAATAGCGAGAGCCGGTAAATATGGTGTAATTAGCTCAGATAGGTAAGGGGCTAACAGTGTTTACGCCCCAATAAGACCATTCCAATGGCAGTGTAAGATAATTTTTTTGTTTTGTTGCTTTGCTTTGCATAATTGCACAATTTGTGCATCTTGCTTGTCAATCATCTGAATGAGAGCACACAACCGGTCTGTCAAGCGCCATTCGTAATGGCAGACCAACGAGCTCCAGAGGGAGGAAGATGAGGAGGAGGTGGTGACATTATGAGAAGCTTTCCCTGTTACAACTCCCCAATCCCACATGCAGCGTTTTGGTCTAGTTTTTTTTAGGGGTCATCCTGGCTCAAAATATTTGACCAACCTTGAAAAGTGAAACACTTGTCCAAGTGTTCAAACAGGATTTTGAGTAAACACGGAACTGGTCTCTTTTTAGGGCCCGAGCACACACTGTGCGACGACCCTATTGAAACCCGAGTTTTATTATTGTTGTTGTCATGGTTCAGTTGCAGCTGCAGGAATAGGGAAAAGTAACACACACACACACACACACCGGCAGTGTCGCTTAGCTTGTTACATGTTTTGAGCAGTCATGACACATCATTGAGGAAGTATGTTTCTCGGTGTGGTTTGTTTCACCCCTATTTGCATACATTCCATCTGGTGACTGATAAGCGGCCTGTTACCCTATATGGAGAAGCTGTGAAGTCACTTTCTTTTTTAACACCCTAAAACAACAGGCAATCGTTATTTTCTGTGCACAGTGGCATTGTTGTATTATCGGACATTATGCAGTGGTTTTTGTGTGAACCTAAAATATAAAAAAAAAAAAGTAATTTTGCACAACCACCTGGACTCAGAAAGAAGGAAGCATAGAGAATCCTGGGTAATGCCAGTCCCACACATTTCCTGTTCTTGCTGACATCGACTTAGCTTGCGTTGCTACTAGGGCTGGGTATATTTTGGGTTTTATACGATTCCGGTTCCAAATCGATACTTTTAAAACGGTTCCGTTCCTAAACGGTGCCTGAACCAGTTCTTAGTCATTTGTTCATTTCTGTTCATTATTATTCAAATTATTATGATTCACAGTAATTTGTTGACTGCTCCTAAGGCGCCAGCGCTGGCATTTATTTAGTTTTAGTTTACACTTTTACAAGGAAATGTCCATTTAACAGGACTTATTGATATTGATAAGCCATGTAACTTTGTCTTTTGAGATGAACGTAGCCTTCAGATGAACAATACTTGGCCTATGCAAACAGATTTGCTCAGCGAATTGTTATTTGAAAAGATATTGACACTCAATGTGTGAATGTCAAGTACTTCTTCCTCTGGCACTAAATAGAATAAACAACCACGGAGACATGCGTCATCTGTAGGTTGTTTACTGTGACAGGTGGTGAATAAACCCTTCTTTATTGATGTTAAATGTTGTTGTTGATTATGATCACGGAGTTGTCTCATTGAAATGAATTTCTTGTCATCTATCAAGTTGGCCTACTATTAGTATACCATATACAAGAGATCAGGTTGCGGTTGACACTGTGTAGTTTTAATGCTATACCTTTATCGACTAGCATAGGTCTTCAGAGTTTTTCGGGCTAAGGACCCCTTGACTGACAGAGGGTCCCTGTGCCGTGTTTCTATGCTATAAAATATTTAGTTGCCATGCCAACAATAATGTTCAGTGCAGCCTAAAAGTAGGCCATTAAACTAAGCCATTAAAACAATTATTGACAGATTCATACTTATAGCACAGGTTGTATTTATGTTAACGCATATTTTTGGACGAAAATACGTTTTGGGATCCAATTATTTGGAGGACCCCCTGCAGTACCTCTGAGGGCCCCCTAGGGATCCTGGACCCCCGGTTGACGACCTCATCAGCCTGTCAGTTAATGGACTGCATTTATGTAGCACTTTTCCAAACTTCAGTCAAAGCACTTTACAGTATTGCCTCACATTCATGTACATTCACACATCAATGGTTGTGCCAGCCATGCAGAAGGCACTGTCCATCCATGTGTGCGTTGACATCGCCGTCACCTGTGAGCCCTGCTCTGCTCTACCCACTGACATTGTCAGCCTCCTCGTAAGAGCTGGGCTTATTCCAACACGGAGGGTGTAGGAAACGGAAGGAACTTTGGCCTTTCAGCAGTGGTTTGCATCAGATGTGACGTGATGAGTTAGCGTCTGTTATTAGCAGCTGGCCGCAGCACCGCATTGTCCTTATTATGTAGCATTGTGTTGTTTTGTGTGTTGTGTGTTTGGCCACATCCATTCCTGTTCCCGAGGAGGAAGAGAGCTTTGTTAACCGCCGTTTCTTTTCCTGCTGGCTGTAGGGCTAAGCTGACGTTTTGTTTCCATGTTGCTTTATATTGCTAGCGTATGCTGAGTGATGGTGAAATTTATATTGACGAAATTGGTCATGTGAATACTCTATTGTGATGGTGAGAGGAAATTACCAGCTGCTTTAAACGATGACTGTATCTAAGGGGAGTCAGTCAGAATGGGATTTTGTCATAGATCTTCATTCAGCTTGATTTCAAATCCGTCTTTGACTCAGACCCTCTCGTAATAGATACATTGATACGTAATGTGTTGTAGATTTCTGTTTTTCTGATTTACCCACAGCCATCAAGCTAGGTAGAAACTACATGGGCTTTGTGTGTTCGATGTCACAAGTCAGAAGAATCTCCGTTTCATTTCGTCTGTGCGGTCTTCAGATATCGCTGATGCGCAGCGCACTGCCACTGTCGATGTGTCCCCTCTCTCGCCCGAAACAATACAAGGGCTGCAGTTTTGGTCTGCACACAGTCTGCTGCTGTCTATGGATATCACCGGCATATTGTTCCTCAACCAACTGACTGGAGGTTGCTTATTTTTCATCAAATAAAACAGTAACGAGTGATAACAAGCAATCGAAAAGGTGCAAAAACAACATAGCCTTAATATAGGGTGTATTTGCAGAAGGTCAAACATGTTGTTAAAATGTTTAAGAATTTGGTTAATCATTTATTTAATGTATTATTATGATTATGTTTATTATTATACAAAATGTCAATAATCCTCCCTATTTTTAACCCTCCCATCTTCTTCACCAATCAGAAATGGAAAAAGAACTGGTTCGTCCTCTACCCCGCCAGTCAGAACGGCATCGCCCGCCTTGAGTTCTACGACTCCCCCTCGGGCGGAGGGGGCGGGGCCGGGGTAGGAGCCGGGGGCGGGTCCAACGAGAAAACCAAGAAGCTGGACAAGAAGATTATCCGCTTGTCGGAGTGCATCTCCATCCTGCCGGCGTCGACGGAGGCGTGTCCCAAAGACAACATGGCGGCATTTTACGTTGAGACCAACGACAAGACACACGTGTTTGCGGCCGAGAAGAGCGCCGCCATGGACTGGATGGAAAAGATGTGCGATATTGCTTTCCAGGTATCTGGTCTCCTTCCTTTACATGTAATGTGGACGGTGTTGTGTCTGAAAGCATGACACATATGTACAATGTGCTATGTGTGTCTTAAATGTATAGTCAGATATTGGAAGCTAATTGGAAGCTAAGACTTTTTTTGTCAAATTCACCAAATATCTCCTTGAATTTCGCTATCTTACCATTCTCTGTGCATGCGGAAAAAATGAATCCGGTACTTCTACACAGCCCTGGCTCCGTAAATAGGAACGTAAACAAAGTGGCGAACACCGCTCACAGGAACAATGCCCGTGGCGTCGTGCCCGTGTGTAGGGGCGGAGCTTCTGAGGGAGTTTGGTTAGATTTGAGCTCAAAGTTAGCAAGCGTTCTCGAGAATGACTTTACTGTAAATTAACATGCTGGCATTTGGGTGGAAATTGTCTATTTATTTATTTATTTATTTATTTATTTATTTATTTATTTATTATTTATATATTATATAAGTATTTAATGATGAGCAACAATGAACCACAATGGAGTTTGAAAAAAAAAAACAGACAAATGCATCTCATTGAATAAACCAACAATATTTTATCATGACCACTGTCATGGTAGGGAAGCTGTATTCTCTTAAAACTGCTTAAACGTCTGTTTATTTCCAAGATAGAAAATGCTCAGGAACCTCAAATTTTATTTTTATTTATTTAAATCAATTTTTTTTATTTTAGGAAACAGATTGTCTATTTTCCCTGTTGATAATATACTGTATGCGTCTGTGTGTGTGTGTGTGTGTGTGTGTGTGTGTGTTTGTGTGTAATCGAAGATGATGAGAGTTGATACCACAGCAAACATTCCAAAGTTTCCCACATGCCCATGTGTGTGTGCAAGGGCCTTTGCACACACATGCACACACACACACACATGTACGGTATATACAGTACCCATCCAGTGTAACTCAGTGTAGCCGTTATCACTGGAGATGTCACTTTGTTTGTTTACAATGCATAACAAAGGTCCGTCACATCTCTGCTTCTTTTTCTGTCGCTCTGAAAGGCAAGCTACACCCCTGTTCCTTGTTCTCGTTCTCACGTCCATAAATGGACGCAGTGTATTCTCCCGTGTGTCTTGACCACGTGGTGCTCGTGCTAACCTGCTAGCATGCCGTGCTCACCAACAGTGTGTGTGTGCGTGTGTGTGTGTGTGTGTGTGTGTGTGTGTGTGTAGGGAGGCAGTGGTCATAACAGTGCTGGTGGGACCTCCAATGGAGGTCAGGACCTACAGATGTCAGAGAACCTCATCTACTACTCCAGAGAGGAGGGTAAGCATGCACACACACACACACACACACACACACACATACACGCTATACTCCGTCTGCAGCACAGACCTCAGTCACTATAATTAGCATGCTGATCATGCTGTTTGTTTGCCATAGGCCTAAATGAATGTGTCAGACACACACACAGACATTTGACATGCACAAGGTGGTTACGTTGATAGAACGTGGAAAGTGCTCCTTCTCCCTATATTGTAGGACTGTGCTGTACACAAGTAATGCTCTCTCACTAATCTCTCTCTCACTCAATTAAATTAAATTCAGTTCAGTTAAATCTCTCTCTCTCTCTCTCTCTCTCTCTCTCTCTCTCACACCACCCCCCCAACC
>JAOEGT010026381.1:0-10249 GCA_025447795.1 Speoplatyrhinus poulsoni | reverse complement strand
GTTACCCAGCCACCCTGATGGGGTCCAAACAGGGTGGGTTAGTGGAAACCCTGTTCCAATTAGAGTTACCCAGCCACCCTGATGGGGTCCAAACAGGGTGGGTTAGTGGAAACCCTGTTCACATTAGCGTCCAAACAGGGTGGGTTAGTGTTGTGAAGTTGTGTGTTTAGATATGTAGTAGAGCTAGATGAGGCCATCAAAATTGTTGTAGCAATGCCAACTGGTTAAACGCTGTCCAATAGTTTGAAGATTAACCAGAGGTCTACGCCCCGTATGAGGCAACCACTGCGAACACTTCCCAATGGAGCGTAGTTACACCAGGCTACCAATCTTCCCTACACTGTTTAGATGTCCTCTGGTAGCCGTGTTCAGAGACTTGATCTTATTTCTATAGTGCTTAAAAACAATACAGTCTCCGATGACTGCACAGGCCCACATTTCACATGGAAACCTTACCTGTTTCTCCCCCAGGGCAAGGATAAACCTCTGTAAAAACCATGTGGATAAAATATGGAAGGGACCACAGTGGGGGGAGGAAGCCCCCTTTCCAGAACGGTTAGGATGCAATAGGTGTCGAAAGGGCAACAAGAATATGCAATTCTATACGGTAATGAATGAAAAGAATCACAGTGTAGTAAATAAGAACTCTCACATTGTTTGAAAAGTCTCTCGCTGGATCCTTTGGTCGTTAATCAAACTGTACATCTTTATTGACAATAGCATGGTTTTGCAGGTTGCCACAAGGGTGAATTTTAAAAATGCAGGCCACTAATATACCATGAATTATGTTCCATGTCGTGCAGTGATGCAGTGATGACTCTCTGACCAACCAGTATGTAGTATTTGTCACTTTGTTTGGAGGTGATAACCAAAATGTACTTCACCAGGTACTTGCACAATGGAAAACCAAAGGGGTAAGTAGAGGAGGCCGTACCATGCAGTGGAGAAGTGCCGCTGGTCAGGAGACTGCTGTATGCGTTTGTCTCACTGAAACATGTTCTATTAGCATACCTAATCTAATCGCATATAGCATCACTCTACTGTACATTTACTGGTAAATCATGGTGTTTACCAAGTATGTTAAACCCTCTAATTTATAAATAATGTAGCTTCCTTCATATTGAACAGAGTTACACTGTTGAAGGGTTAACAAGGTCCTTTCCACCTTAAACATTATTCAGACATTTTAATTATGAATCAGAATAAGGTGATGCTTTGCCTGCCGTGTAGGACTCTTTAATTTGCTAACACACTACACAACACACATTGCTTAGCATGGGAGGCCAGAGCCAAGACTGCTAGCGCCCGTCACTAGGGCATCCTGGAGGTGTCGGAGAGTGAGGTTTACGTTTCTTACTGCACAGCTACCGGCTGCCCACCATGAAACTTCATTTGTACATTAACAGGACGCCAACCATGTAAACACACCCAGTCTGTTAGGAGACAGTCTGTTATGGAAGGGTGAACCGGGCTTCTGACTTGTATGTACAAATAACAAATCCCGGGAATCAGGTGGTGGAATGTGATTGGTCCAATAGAGATGCCAGTTCTGGCAGCATGGAATGTGATTGGTCCAATAGAGATGCCAGTTCTGGCAGCATGGAATGTGATTGGTCCAATAGAGATGCAGGGTAGAAACTTGTACCTGACCTGGTGAAAACATTATTTTGTAATTACGTAATCACGTGATCTGATGGACAAACTTTAATTTAAATGAGATGTGGATGATTTAAAAATGTCTGTTTTTCTTTCAGCATTTACAATGTTCTGAAATCTGGGTGTATGGTGATTATAATAAATACAGTTATAATTACTTGATATACACAATAGCCTACACAGAAGTTACTGCCACAAGGTAAAAACACAATCGTATGCATTTACGTTTCAGGCTCAGTATATTTCCTGTCTTCTTTGGGTAGCCATGTTGTCCTGTGTGTCTGCCTATAGCTATGATCATAAGTACTTGGTTAGCAGAGCTGTCAAAAGTACAAAGTCATTACTTAAGTACAGATACTTGTGTAAGACTTGGTAAAAGGAAAGGTTAGTTCAGGCTCTGAAATGTACTGAAAAGTAAAAAGTAGACATTTTATAAGAATTTACATTTTTGTTTAATAATATAATGAAAATCTAAGTAATGTTATAATATATCCTGATATCGTTGTTTGTTTGTTTTTTTTACAATTGCTAGGACCCAACACTCACCACACGGTGAGCAAAACAGCAGTATATGGGCAAAACTATTATTTTACATTGCTTTAGCACAAACTGCATACAACATAGGCTTTCTTTCAAATGTCATGTATTATTCTCTCACAGACGCAGCTACCACCAAACTAGCATATACCTAAAGGCCAATTAGCATGTTTATACTGTATACTGTTTAAAACTCACTTCAATTCTAACCCTATTCTGGTAAATATCAATTAAAGTAGCCTATACTGTGGAGCCAATATGTGGTTTCTATAATATGAACTGAAAGACCCTTTCTGGTCTGTTTCTTCTTGTTATTTACATAATATGCACCAATATGTCTACCATGACTAGTATTTTCATCAATATTTTTCTAATCTGTTTAAGATTAAATCGGTCTTGATGATATTGGGGAGGCGCACAATTATGCAATTAAACAAATGATCCTTTGTTTGGGACTTTTGACTTTTTTTAGTTTTTAGATTGCTTGTCAAAGTCAAACAGATACAGAAGTCTTTAAAACATCATATATAGTTAAAGTCAAAGTAGATAGTGTTGATCTTGAATTACAGTAAATACTTTACGTATACATACATACATTCTCTCTCTCTCTCTCTCTCTCTCTCTCTCTCTCTCTCTCTCTCTCTCTCTCTCATGACGTGTCTTTACCGAGGTTGTTCATTGGTCGTCTTCACGTCAGCGTGTCGTCAGCCATTCAGAGGCACCCGGGTCACTGGAGACGTAGAGAAGATGGCGGCGAGAGACGGACGTAGCGGTCTGCTGGAGAAAGTAAACTGACGTTGTTTTAAATGTATATTCTACTATAGTATTCTGCGTTAGGGTGGGATTTGATATGTAACGTTAAAGAGAAATTCGCGTTACTGTAACTACCTTGATGAAAATACAATAATGATGTCGTATAGGAATGCTAGTTTAGCCTGCTGGGCTAACTCGCATATGTTTATGTTCAGGTATATTGTAATGTATTTGTCACATTTATTAGACAGAAGACCACGTTTCTCTCCAGTTTTATGTCGTACATCATGCAGCCTCATTTTCGTTCTGCTTTTTGATTCACAGATACCTTGTACATGTAACTTGGTTGTATGCTACTGTACGGTATTTGTTTAAACAAGAGGTAGTGGCTTTGTGCATGCTTGTATGCTCTCCTGGTTAATATCAGTGGTCGCTGCGTGTGTTCAGTGGAGGATTGACGAGAAGCCGGTGAAGATTGACAAGTGGGATGGAGCGGCTGTCAAGAACTCATTGGACGACGCGGCCAAGAAGGTACGTGACTACCGCTTTATTTAGTCAGGATGCATAGCTAACTGTTATTACGTGTACTTATCTACACTTGGGTGTGTGTGTGTAGGTTCTGCTGGAGAAGTATGGCTACGTGGAGAACTTCTGCCTGGTGGATGGGCGTCTGCTGATCTGCACTGTGTCCTGTGTGCTGGCCATGCTGGCCCTGGTCTGGGACTACCTGCACCCCTTCCCCCAGTCCAAGCCTGTACTGGCCGCCTGCGTCGTGTCATATCCTGCTGCCTCAACCCGGCCAATCATAGCGCTGCAATAGCCCAGCTACAAGATCTGTAATAATAGTAGTATGTGTTGTAATGCACCTATATCCTACTGGTACCCTATGGTAACCCTACAGTACTGTAGTTTATATATATATATATATATATATATATATATATATGTATATGTATATGTGTGTGTGTGTAACTACAGTACTGTAGTTTTACATATATGTATATATGTATTTATGTAAAACTACAGTACTGTTGACACTATATGGTAATACTACAGTACTTAACTAGCCTGTACGTACTTCATCATGATGGGCGTTTTGACGCTCTACACCTCCTACAAGGAGAAGAACGTCTTCCTGGTGGCCCTCCACCCCGACCCTGCTGGCCTGGACCCCCCCCACACCTGGGAGCTGGCCTCCTCCCTCAAACGGTACGTGTACACACACACACACACACGAAAGGCGAGCCTCTAGTGAACTGTATCATTAACCCGGATGCCGGTTGCACACAATTGCTAACTTTTTCAGAACTTTTTCTCTGCGGATAATCAGCAGAGCCATTTCTGCAGGGTAAAACTAGCAGACGTTCGCTTTACCACCATGGTGGTAAAATAATATAGTTTGTGATGGTAAAATCACACACACAGTCACTGACACAGTATTGACACAGTATTAACACAGTACTAACAGTGTTGTGGCTGCAGGTTCGATGACCAGTACACCCTGAGGGTATCCTACACTGACGGCCGCTCCAGGAGCTTCCGGGAGGCGGAGTTCACCCAGTCTGTGGCATCCTTCTTCGACCACAACGGCACCCTGGTGATGGACGAGTACGAGAACAGCGTGTCCAGCCTCCACGACCGGCTCACCTCCCTCAAGAAGACCAAGTGAACCCCTGACCCCTGAGCCTGGTGTTTCCTCCACCTGCAGGAAAAGTCCCTCTGTAGCCACATGTTAGCTTTAGTGTTGATCATATTCCTCTCACACACACACACACACACACACAAGGCAGGGCTAAAGCTGCACAGGGCTCCAGGGAACACTGACTACTCCTTTTAACTAGTGGTCTGGTTTCTACCGGTCAGGGGCGGTCTGGCTCTTCCCCCTTCACCTCCCTCTTCCCCTCCTCCTCCTACTCCTCCTTCCCCTCCTTCTCCCCCTCCTCCCCCTCCTCATCAAGGGGAGCGAGTGCAACACAATGTCCTCCCTTATGGTTGCACTCATCTGATATGACACTGTGTTGTGTTGACACGTCAGTCAGCAGGTGGTGTGGAAGGAGCGAGATGATGTTGGTGGGCCGCACACACACACACACGTGCACACACACACAATCTCTGAGGATAAAGCAAAAGGGAAAGCGCTTGTTGAGTTCTGTCATTAGCTAGTGAGTATTTGGGCCTTCTAGTGTTACATTGTTTTTGGGGGGGGCTTTGCGGGTGATAAGACTGTTAATAAAGTCTAAGCTTTTCTTTTGGCTCGTGCCATTGGTCCAGTTTTTAGACGCTCACGTGTCCTAGCAGCTCATTGGTCAATACTGTAATGTTGCCGCTCATACAGTGTGTGCAGTTGCTATTCCAATAAATACATTTTGCGTGTTCTGATCAAATAAACACATGATCCAATGTTGTAACGTTTACAAGTTATTTGCCAAATAACAGACGTGTGCAGTATTTCATACAAGAACATGTATTCTCCTCTCTGGTGTTTGCTCTGAGCATCTGAATGGCATATCTACTGAACGGACTGCATGTATACAGCGCTTTTCCATCCTTCCGACCACTCAAAGCACTACAGCATAGCCTCACATTCACCCATGCGTGGTGGAGCCGTTAGGATTAGATTTCTTGCTCAAGGGCACATTGACACTTGGTGAGGAGTTGGCTGGGATTGAACCAGCAACTTCGGGATCACCTGTTGCTCCACTCTACCCAATGCACCAGAGGTACTATAATGAATACTTACTATTGATAACGGCTGTTCAAACAAGTGTTTGAACCTACAGTATTTATTTAATCCACGTATGACGACGAATGGACTTTGTGGATGTTAACCAGCAACCTGCAGGACAAGCCCGCTCTCCTGTCTGTCAATCAAACAGTGTAAGGGGCCGGCCTTAGAGCGCAGAGAGGGAGAGAGCAAGGGTTTGTTGATCAGATGTGAGTGTGCCAGAGGAATGTCAGGCCTGGGCTCTGCCTTCTCCATCCTCGACACGACCATGACCAACGCGATCATCATGGTGAGTCACACGCACACGCACGCACGCACGACAGTGAGAAGTCACTGTAGAAAACGTTACTTATCAAATGTAACCAGGAGAATCAACTTGTATTTGATTTGAAGCACAGTTTCACGGAATCGGTCGTTTCACCTCAAATAAATAATCGGGATAAATATTTAAATAGGATCCTGTCCCACTGCTGCAATCAAACTTAAACAATGAGACCAGTTGTTAGGTCTCCTTGTATTTAATTTCTATGATAAGTATGGTAACACAGTAGATATAGTTAATTTGGGAGTGAGTGTGTATTTGTAGGATAATTGTGATAACTCATTAGTAAATTTGGGAATGTGCATTAGGTATAGTTAGCATTACATAAATTAAATGTATTATTATTATTTTTTATAATATAAATTAAATGTATTATTATTATTTTTTATAATTTTATTATACACCAGTTGGGAGTGTATCTAAACTGAACTGCAGTGATCTAGCTAGCCTCCAGGTATAACAGCAGATTAGCAACCATGGGTTCTGGATGATGTGTGTCCCAAATATAGCCCAGCACACAATATACTAACCTGCTTCTTGTGGCCTATTAACTGTTTTAACTATTAAACATTAATATTGTGCTCAGGACACTACATCCCCCATCAGAGGCTGTAGTAATAATATAAGATTGGTATCAAGCATTTTTGCAACTGGCAACTGGTTCAAAATTTACTGTCCCTCTATACATGTAATTTATCAGTGATAGAACGAAACCGAAGAATTATATATTTTTAACATGTTTAATCTTTAATTAAATGCGTCCTGGATATTTTACAGTGCAGAAGCAGAATACACCACAAATTAAACATTGTAATACTTGTTTGAAACAAAGCTACTTTTAGAGTTCCTTGAATACGTTTGTAAAGACGGGATGTAAGAGGAATAGGCTAACAGTCACTTTCTTACAATCACAATATGAAATTGATATTTGAGCTACACTAAACAGGCTATCATATTGTGCTTGTCAGAGAAGGTAGCCATATATTGGTATTTCTATGTAGGCTATATTGGCTTGGCTAGAGGCGTTAGCAGGGTTTTTTTTTGCCAAGACCCACTTAGAGAGGACTAATCTATTTAGAGACCCACTTATAGAGGACTAATCTATTTAGAGACCCACTTAGAGGACTAATCTATTTAAAGACCAATCTAGAGAGGACTAATCTATTTAGAGACCCACCTAGAGAAGACTCGTCTATTTAGAGACCCACCTAGAGAGGACTAATCTATTTAGAGACCCACCTAGAGAAGACTCGTCTATTTAGAGACCCACCTAGAGAAGACTCGTCTATTTAAAGACCCACTTATAGAGGACTAATTTATTTAGAGACCCACCTAGAGAGGACTAATCTATTTAGAGCTCCACTTAGAGAGGACTAATCTATTTAGAGACCCACTTAGAGGACTAATCTATTTAGAGACCCACCTAGAGAGGTGCTATACCTGTGTGTGCTAATGGATAGCTAATGCTATACCTGTGTGTGTTAATGGTTAGCTTATGCTATACCTGTGTGTGCTAATTGTTAGCTTATGCTATACCTGTGTGTGCTAATGGATAGCTAATGCTATACCTGTGTGTGCTAATGGATAGCTAATGCTATACCTGTGTGTGCTAATAGTTATCTTATGCTATACCTGTGTGTGCTAATGGCTATCTTATGGTATGGCTGTGTGTGCTAATGGATAGTTAATAATATAGCTGTGTGTGCTAATGGTTAGCTTATGCTATACCTGTGTGTTGGTGCACCACTACAACGCAGGCAGACGCAACGCTTCCTATTGGCGCTTGGGGCGTTTTATGACGCGCCGTACTGCGACTCCTCCGGTATGTGTTGTGCTTCAGCGAAGCTCAGTGCGCTGTGCCGTAAGTTCCACCATGTTAATCTTTTGGTGCAGCACGTTGTGACAAATACCCTCGCGGCCTATAGAAACGAGGCAGCCAGCCAGGCACGGAAGTGAAAATGGAAGGAAAGTTGATATTGCCTGTTTAGATTATCAACGTTTCCTCGTTTTTCAATAATTTTCAAGCATGATAGGACCATGATAGGACCATTATAGGACCATAGGACAATAGGACCATGATAGGACCATTATAGGACCATAGGACAATAGGACCATGATAGGACCATAGGATCATGATAGGACCATTATAGGACCATAGGACCATGATAGGCCCATGATAGGATAATGATAGGACCATGACAGGATCATGATAGGATCATGATAGGACCATAGGATCATGATAGGACCATGATAGGACCATGATAGGACTGTGTCACATGGGGGAAAGTGGGGGCTATAGCAAGAGGGGGAGGGGCTACAGCAGGTAGCTGTCACTCAGCTTCAGTAGACCACTGTGCCTCTTCCCCAGAACACCAACGGGCCCCCAGACCTCATGCTGGATCCCAGGCCAGAAGCTCAGGGGGGGGTCCAGAAGCCCCTCCTGCACACTGGGCAGCAGCAACACCTGGCCGACTCTCAAAGGTTCTCCACATTGCCACGGAGACCCGCTGTCAACATTGAGTTCCAGGACGTGTCCTACAGTGTTCCTGTGGGCCCCTGGTGGAGGACGACAGGTACTGCACCTAACCCTACAGTATTTCTCAATCGCTTAAACACAATTTCTGAAAGACTAAATACATTCTCAAAACTGTAAACACAAACCCCAAAACAGTAAAAGTGTTGACCACAACAATATGTTTCACCTGCAAAAGGCCCTCAGATTCTCAAAATGCAAAACTCATCTTTAAAAATGTAACTATTTTGTCAATGAGTACACCACTTCCATCAAATGAAAATGTATATTTCTTATAGCATAAACAAAGGCACACAAAAAACTAAACATCTGTGTCTAAATTACTTTCACTAGGTAAATAGTGTTGCAGTCAAAATATACAGTATGACGCACAAAATAATGTAATTCTCAATAAATATATTTGTGTCTTCAGAACAAATGCGTGTACAGTAAAGTAACTCAATGATACAGCACGGTGAATATGAGGTGGTCAAGCTGTAATGTGCACTATACTGTAAAAGGAAAATATGTAACATACAGTACTCAAGACATTTCCTCTAGCTTGTTACTGTCCACACACTTAAAGTACTCTGTCACCAAATGACTGTTTGGGCCACTCTTTACAACATCATACCTGATATTTTGTTGTAAATATCTCCTTCTATACTGCTGCCAACCGCTGCAATATTTCAGTGTGATGTCCTAACACCCAGCATCCATGGCTTCTAGCAAGTAGCCTACATGTGGGCTATTGCTCTCAGCTCAATTTTATTTTAGCTGAGGTTATTGTTTGGAACCCTGTTCGCTTCAGCATTCACACAGCCACCCTGCTGGCGGACCAATCAGGGTGGATTATTGAGATGATGTTGAAGTCAAGCGTGTTTCTAAATGGTGGTAGAGCTAGATGAGGTGATCAAAACAGTTGTAGCAACGCCGTTTGGTTCAGTGCTGTCCAATAGTGTCAACATTAACCAGAGATCTAAGCCAAGTAGGAGGATATGACCAGGCTAGGCGGTCTTAAACTTTACAGTAGCCTACATTTCAATGCTGAAAGTAATTTTTTAATTGGATTGAGGAATGATGAATATGGTGGAGGTCATACATGTAGACACGTTTTTATGAGATTCTGAATACTAGTGTATTGGTTAATGTGTGTACTATTTTGCATGTAAGGATTTGCCCAATTAAAATAGGTAAAGAGTTGTGGGAGTGATGGCAATCAAATGAGAATTGGTATAAATCATTTTGGTTAGGGTGACTTAATAAATATCAATTACTGATATGTGTGTTTGCTAGTTTTGCAGAAATTTGCTTTATATATGCATTGTGTGTTTAAGCAATAAAAAATTATATAGTATTTTGAAAAAAATATTACATTTTGTGGGATTTGTGTTTTCAGTTTTGAGAATGTAGAATGTATTTAGTTTTTCAGAAATTGAGTTTGGTGGGGTGCTGGTGAGCACGTTATTTTCAGAGCTCCTGCTAAATTTCCACATTTAACGTTTTTTGTCTTGTCAAATCGAATACAACTTGTAAATAAAACAATATTAGAAACACTAGGACATATAATACGTTAATAATCAACTAATTGAATGGCGGCAAATCTTTGAAAATATTAATACAACTACACAATCAATCAATCAATCAATCTTTATTTATATAGCACCTTTCATACAAATTCATGTAACACAAAGTGCTTCACACTACAACGTCAGTAAAAACAATACAAAATGAGTAAAAACAA
>JAOEGT010026370.1:0-10249 GCA_025447795.1 Speoplatyrhinus poulsoni | reverse complement strand
CTCTCTCTCTCTCTCTCTCTCTCTCTCTCTCTCTCTCTCTCTCTCTCTCTGGACAGCACCATAGTCACAGTTTAGAAGCAGTATGTTATAGCAGGCTAACGTCACAATGACAGTGTGATTCTCATTCTCTATGCTGTCATACAAGCATCTACACATGTACACACACACACACACACACACACACACACACACACACACACACTCTCTCTTTCCAGCAGGTGATTGACACTTGCTGCAGACTCCCCTGTTGCCCTTGGCAACCCCCTGCTGAGGATGTGGCGAGGCAGGGGAAATTGAGATGCTAGGTGTGTGTGTGTGTGTGTGAACTGAGGACTTTAATCCTTGAGAGCTGATGATTAATATGGATGTAAAGTGCTACTATCATTTTAGAGAAACACACGCACGTAGGCACGCATGCACGTACGCACACAAGCAGCCCCTACTGGTCCTGCTACAGAGTAGGGCAGGAGAGTCTGCATGAAATGAAAATAAGAAAAGAGAGCAAAAGGGAGAATAGAGGGAGGGACACCCATGTAGCACAGGAGGAGAGGAGAGAGGAGAGGAGAGGAGAGATGGGTAGAGGAGAGGGGGAGGAGAAGAGGGGGAGGAGAGGAGAGATGGGGAGAAGAGAGGAGAGGAGAGGAGAGAGGGGGAGAAGAGGGGAGAGGAGATATGGGGAGAAGAGGGGAGGAGAAGAGGGGGAGGAGAGGAGGAGAGGAGAAGAGAGGTGAGGAGAGATGGGGAGGGTAGAGGGATCATCTGTTGTGATTATCTAAATTGAGTCGGGAGGACTTGGAGAAAGAGGGAGAGAGTGGGAATGGAAGAGGCTTACATGACCTCATAATGATCAATAGTATGGGCTATTTATTGGTATGCATTAGAAAGTTAGTCAGTTATCAAAACGTAAAATTAAACAAAAGCAGTAGACCTACTAGTTGGCCTACAATGGCCTATACATGCTAGACCAGCTCTTCGGCTGGTTGGTAGACCAGCTCTTCGTCTGGTTGGTAGACCAGCTCTTCGGCTAGTTGGTAGACCAGCTCTACTATTAGTCTACATCTTCTATCTACTTTTGATCGAGTTACAAATATCTAAAACTCTCTCCAGCACCCCCTGACTCCACCTTACATAGAATATATAACAAACTACAGTGTGTGTGCATGGCTGTACCAAAGATATTACAAGATATATTACAAGATGGAGCAATGTTTCAATGGAAGCAGCAACTGAATGCTTCTGGTCTCTTAAGAGGGCGTGTCAACACTCTGCTGTGGAGGCTGATGTAGGCTATATCTACCACGCATGGCCTGAAACAAAGTCAATTTACCCCAAAACAGTTTGCTGCAGAAATACAGTTGTGGCCTCAGACTGATCGTATGTACTTGGGAATTAATGTAATATAATCAAAATACCCATTAACGCCCCCAGAGAAATAATGAGAGATATTATGATGAATTAATTAAATAATTAATTAATCTGCAGTCCTCCTCATTGACTTTCACGGAACGTTGGTTAGTTCTGGTCAGCGTTAAAGGGTGAACCCCCCACCCCCACCCCCCCGTTACATCCACTGTTAAACTCCAGTATCTCTGGCTGTACGGTCAAGCACTGTGTGCTCATCCAGGTCCCCTAATCACATGCTGTCTTGGTGAGCTCACAAACTGAAGATCCCAAGCCCCGCCCCATTCGTTAACTGTCTCTTTTCCTGCAAAAGGCTAACATGCTGTTTTGTCCAACCTAGTTACAGTAACTAGGTTGGACAGGTTAAAAGGGCGCGGCTTGGGAGCTGTCAATTAGGCCTTCCTGCACCCATACTCCTGCTCAAAATGATCCTAAACAGAAAACAAACAAGCCTACATAATAAATACCTACATAATGGCTGTAGTAGCATGTGAGCAGAAAGAATAGGCCCGTAAATACACCATAAATATTCCCAGCATAGAAAGTAGCCGGGAGGCGTGCTTACGTCACACACTTTCCAGTGTTAAGTGATGGAGTGTAGAAATGTCAAATGCGTGTCAGAGCTGTAGAAAAACAACCGCGATGTCAAGAATGTGACTAAATCACACACAAACACACGCACACACACAGACACGCACACACACACACACAGACACGCACACACACACACACAGACACACAGACACACACACACAGACACAGACAGACACACACGCAGACACACACACAGACACACACACAGACACACACACACAGACACACAGACAGTTCCTCTAGCTACTGTCTGCTTTTCAACCTCTGTAATATCAATCAACAAAGTCCTGGGGGATGCACATTAATACTGTCTGACTGCACTGCCTGTTTCTATACTAGCCCTCACCCCCCACCCCCAACACCAGATGAATATTTCAGGCGTCCTAACAGACAGACAGACAGACAGACAGTCTCCTTCTGACACTTCCTGTCAGTGAAGACAGAGAGTTAGCGAAGGGAGCAATTCTGTTTGCCAAACCCGTTTCTCTCCTGTTGCTGGTTTCTGTCTCCCTGTCTGTCTGTCTGTCTGTCTGTCTGTCTGTCTGTCTGTCTGTCTCACTCTTTGACTGTCACTAAGATAAAGGGCTCTGTGTGTCTCATTCTTCATCACAGATTGTAACCCCCCCCCCCCAAGTCTCTGAATCTCAACATAGTCACACAAACACAAAACTACACTCAGATCTCAAGCTCCAGCTCATCTCTTGCTGCAAGCATGTACGGGTGTGTGCGTGTGTGTGTGCGCGTTTGCGTGTCTGTGCCGAGTTTAGCAGAACAGAACAATCTGTCACACTCTCAAGGTGAATGGCTTCACATGAATATCTAAATGGACCAGCTAGAGCAAAATACATAATATTGCATCAGCTAGGTTGAATGAGATCTTAGAATCAAGGCAAATGGTTGTGAAAAAATGTTTTATAGAATGTATTTCCCATTTCATTCTGTTATATTTACTTTTTTTTTTTTTGCCACACACCCCTAAAGTAATATACAGCATGTGCATGCTATCCATATAACCACACAACAATACACAATTGTAGGGCTACTATAATTAAACCTACACACCGTTCTTAATATAGGAAGTGATGCATTGTGTAGACGGCAGTACACACACGCACACACACGCACACACACACACACACGCACATTTTTGACAGTTCGCCAGCACACCTCTACAGGCCTATACAGGGAGCGTGCTGCCCACGAGTGTGTGGAAATGCAGAGCCAGAGGTAAGAATGTGTTCAATCTTGACAAGGATTATATTATATATTATATTAACGGGAGAAGAGCACGCCATGTCAAAACCAACTATCGAAATGCGTTATTAATTTTAAATATATTTTGGATAAATATTTCATAAATACACACAAATATAAAAAAAAAATAGCCAAAACATACCGACTGATGTTAAATAAAAGGCTAAAAGGAGCGTGACTAATTTATATGCAGCCCCTGCACCTCTGCAAATTGCATTTGTAACATTTCAGTCTACAATCCGTGCAAAGCTCTCTTGCCAATGCATATCGTGAACAGCGTCTCGACACAGCCTACTTACAGGGACAGACATGTCGCCGTGTGTTATGTCCTGTCCTTCCTCTGTCTTCAACACACAGAAAGGATATGTGGCTTTTCCAGTGGACTGGACGCTATACTTTCCGAGCAGAAAAGCAAATTTCCTTCACGGCCGCGGTGGTGTCAGCCGTCGATCTGCTCCATGATCAATTCTCCGGAGAAAAACCGACCGCCTATGTCATGGGCGCGCCCTGAAGTTTGGAGACTGAATATGTTAGGCTCAACTTTAAAGTGTGTAACGCGAAAAATAATGCGTGCATGAGAACGGGACGCACGAATGTCCAGTAGCCACGTCTCCTTTCCTCTCTCCTCCTCTCTTTCCTCCTATATCCCGTTTCCTTGGAATGTCACCACTGTTTATGGACGACTCCCTATACGATAAAAAACATGAAATGTCAAATCCTGTAATGAGTCGCAGGTCAGCGTAGGGGCGTTTATTGAGTGGTTTACGCCGGGGCAGAGAAGGGTTTGTGCGGTTCTGTTGACCGTCGCATCGCCGCAGTCAGTCGTTCAGACGGAATCATCAAGTTTGGGCTTAAAGGGACAGAGTCTAGTTTTCTCTCTCTCTCTCTCTCTCTCTCTCTCTCTCTCTCTCTCTCTCTCTCTCTCTCTCTCTCTCTCTCTCTCTCTCTCTCCGTATAGTGGCAGCTGAATGGTGCAGCCAACCACAAACATAGAGCACACTGAGTCTGACACACTTTTCGTGTAAAAGTTAATACATTAAAAGTATAGCACATATAAGTCTATACACTCAGACCCTTTAGGCTTTTAGGGTATTTATTTGTCACACAATCTAGTCATAATTCTTATGAATTTATCACTATTTGTGTATCAACAGTCTTATTTGTCTGGAATGTGTTTTTAAAATAATTACACATTCATTGTACTCAATACATATTTTGGAAGGCTATTTGTATATATCCATTATTTATTGGTTATTAGCATTATTAATTAACCACGTTTTGGTTTTATATTTTTTGTGTGACACACACACGCACACACACACAGTAGAGATGTCCTGAGGTATGTTCTTTTCAGCTTGATATTTATGAAATAATACTGTAAATAAATCGTCTATTTCCATCTTATGAGCAGACAAATAATGGTCTGAAAGATACAGTACCTAGTAAACCATGTCAGGTGAGCACTAATATTCCTGTAAGTGTGTATTATGCATGCATGCAGGCTTCCTGTTGTGTTAAGAGTAAGTGTGTGTGTGTGTGGTTGTTTATAATTATCACCCCAACGACAGCAGCTATTTCAGACCACACACACACACACACACACACACACCATTAACGCTGCTTGTGTGCCAACATAAGCACTCATTCTCAGTTTCACACAAACGCATGCACGCACGCACACACACACGCACACAAACACATCTGGCAGTCCCATATGCTTGGAGATTTGTGGTGCGTTTGTGTGTGTGTGTGTGTTGTGACTGGACAGTGAACTGTAATGCACACCTGGGCACATACTTAGCCAATAAGGGTCAGATTACAGGCTCTGGAATGCAGACAAATGTGTAGGTTAAACATTTAGAGATGATGGCATGTAAAAAAAACAGAAGCACTCCTGTGAAGAGAGGTGTAAATAGCCGTCTCTAGAGAGTTTATAAAGACTGAAATGGATGGCCTGCCTCCAATGCTGTTGTGCAGTGCTCCCTTTGACACCAACATGCTTCCATCACCAGTGACTGTCTGTGAGCATTTTAAAACAATATTTATTGAAACAACATCAGATCCCAGATACAAGATAGATTTGAAGACACAAGTCAACAGGCCTCTCTCCTCTCTCAGGCCGTAGGGTGTTTAAGTCTTCAGCGCCAGGTTGATCATTTTGTTTGTGTTTCCATTTACGGAGTCAGGGCTACTATGCAAGCACAATTTGATTATTTAGTTTTTTAGCACGTACACAGACGATTAGCTTAAAATTGCTGATTCTACCTTTAAAAGACGTCTTCACACGCACACACACACACATACTAGGTCTGCTGGGAGCGTGCACTCAAGCACACACACGACAACTCACTCGTGTGACGTGGAAAAACACACACACTCGGTAATCATGAGATGTATAGCACCGCTGGAGTCATAACAAAAACACTCACACACACACACACACAATAAATGTTGTCCTACCCATCTTTGATATGCATATGCAGACTTTTACATGTGAATGGCTACATGACTCTGCTGTATCAATACAGAGTTGTACCAAGGGAGTAGCTAGACTCTAAGCAATGTCTTCAGGAGAAGGACAAAGAACAGAGAGCAAGACCTCCTGCTCTTCTCTACAAGAGAAAAAAAAAAAAGAAGACCTCTTCACTCCTAGGTTCAATTCCTCCAGACCAGGGGTCTGCCAACTTTTCTTTCAAAAGAGCCACTTGTGCCCAAAATGTTTTATATTTCTCCTCTCTGTCTGGAGCCACAGAAAATAGCATACTGAGTTAGCCTATCAAGTAGATAGAATTCATACATTAGAATTCATTCATGTTTTTCCCAGGGTGTAGGAGTGATTTTGAACCAGGGGCACAGTGAAAAGTTAGGGGGGTACGTTAGTGTAGTGCAGGGGCATTATTTTAAAATAAAGCTTTTCAATGCCCATTTCTGGTGACATGAAAACAGAATATACTAAATACTAGCCTACCCAGCTAGAAAACCTATAAGTTCTATATGACGTTTGTCACAGCCACAGGGAACCACTATAGAGGGGCTCAGGAGCCGCAGGTTGCCGATGCAGACCACTGCCCCAGAGTGACATCTTGCCTTGCCCCGTTGATTTTAGAATTAATATCAATCTCAGCGTAATTTATTATGCAAGATATTAGATTGTGTGGCTCACCTGACCAAGGGACGTAACGTTAAACCTCCTTGATATGACTTTCACCACCAATAACGAATTTTCAGCCAGAAACTCATCTGTCATCCATGCCTTCATCTCTTAGCCTACCTTGATCATTTGCTGTCTATAGGTTCTGTTGTTGGTTGTGGCATGAAATTACAGTTCAAATCAAGAAAATATAACAGCAGTCAACAGAAGTGTTTATTCAATATTTATACAGAACAGACATTTTTATCAGACTAAATGGACAAACTGTAGATGAATAATAGTAACTATAACCCCACTTGTGCTGGACTAAGATACAAAATAAAATAAATCACACACACACCCTGGTCTCTGGACTCAAACCACAAACTACTCAAGTGTCTGTAATTCCCTCTCCTCCTCAGTCCTAATTCTTTTCTACAGTTGGTGTTGTTTCATTCCCTCTCTCAGTATAGTGACGGTTATCATAGCTGACGTCATGCTGGCTAACATTCCTTCATACATAGACAAACAGCTTTATTACATAACCGCCAGCTATGCATACAACAGTATACATAACCTGAAATAGACTTGACTCACACTGTGCGTGCGTGCGTGCGTGCGTGCGGCACAGAGAGGGGAAAATAGAAGCGGAGACACAGGATGTCAAATTCACCCTAGTCCTGAGTGTGTGGGGTTGTATACACATTGATGAAACAGTCTTGTGTGTGTGTGTGTGTGTGGGGGGGGGCAAGGCAGTCGTAACGTCATTGCTTCATGTTGGTGAGTCGCACAGCTTTTTCCAATTCAAACTGTCTGTGGTCAACACGTTCCAGGAAATTCTTCCTTTCTACGTACCTGCACACACGCACACGCACGCACACGCACGCACACGCACGCACACAAAAAAATAAACAGTTAACACTGACACGTTTGTGTTTTGGATTAGGTATTTGCAGGTTAAGGCTGTGTTGTTTTTTTTCCATGTGAAATGTGGGCTGTAATGTGATTACGGGGCTATATAAATAAACTTGACTTGAAACTTGATTTGACTTGAGAAATGGCAACGATTGTTTATGTAATACAATACATCAAGATGCTAAAGTAGGTAATTTCAGAAGTATTATACATACACAAACAATCATTGCCAATGAAGTCCAAAAAAGTATTTTCCTCATGTTGGCGTTAGCATTTCCCTGGGGAAGCCGAACCGATTCAGAAACCCTCGCTCTTGATCTCCCTCGTCTGTTAACCCCTCCCTTTTTAACATCCACACATCCCTCCATCTCGCTGCCTGATCCAGGATGAAAGTCTGGGGCAAAGCCAGGAGTGGCTGCAAAACCTCTCTTACGCCCGTCTCTATATCCCTCGTTTTATTACATATACAGGTCTGCCAAAGTGCCTTTGAGCATGTTGCCGAGGGTGAGAAGACAGGGATTTCCCCATTGCGCGGTTGAGTCGGGCGAACATGACAGCACATCAACTGCCTCCTGTCACCTCAGCCCAGATAAATTAGGACTAAACACAGCAACAGATATTTTGCCTGTCTGCAACTCCTAGAAACCATGACAACGGCTCTCTGTAATTCAGCTGCTATCCCCACCCACGCGCACCGCTGTCTGGAGGGGTGTGTGTGTGGCAGAGAGATTATAGTAGACATGATATCATGTGTAATGTACTGTACATCTCTCTAGTGTGCACGTATGAAATAGCCGGGGGGGGGGGGCTTCAGCTCTGTGCATGCTATGTATATATGTGTGTGTGTATGTAATATTACATGTGTAGTACATACTCTTATATTTGTGTGTGTGTGTGGGTGCGCGCACATGTGTGAAAGTCTAGTACTCGTGTATGTGCATGTGTGTAAGTGTAGTATGTGTATGTGTGTAAGTGTAGTATGTGTGTAAGTGTATATGTGCAAGTGTAGTATGTGTATGTGTGTAAGTGTAGTATGTGTGTAAGTGTATATGTGCAAGTGTAGTATGTGTATGTGTGGTATGTGTATGTGCGGGTATAGTATGTACTGTATGTGTATGTAGTATTTACTGTTATGTTTCTGTGTTGCTGACAAGGTTAGCAGTGTCAGCTAGTGTCCCTTGGTTGCCCTGGTAACCAATAGGTGATGTCATGCTCAATTAGCATCCCCAGAAGAGGGTGAAATTATTCTCCCACTTTCTCCCCCCTCTCTCTCTCCCTCTCTCCCCATCACACCCTCCCCTCTCCCCCCTCTGTCTCTCTCTAATCCCTCCTCCCTTCTTCATCTCCCTTCCCATTAATGGGATCTTAAATTAAAGTTAGGAATGATGGACTTCTGTTCGACACACACATTATCTCTCTCAACCCCTCTCCCTCTCTCTCACCCCTCTTTTCCTCTGTTGTGGATGGCCAGCTCCTCTGTGATTCCCTCTTCCGATTTGAAAGCGTCCCAGTCCATCTTGGACTTCTCCAGAGTACTCATCTTTGGCTTCTTGCCAGCGAGACGACCCAGGAGGCTGGACATGCCAGCTGGCCGCTTGGCGCCGAGAGAGACACTGGAGAGGGAGACACACACACACACACACACACACACACACACACACACACACACACAGAGAAAGGAAAAAGGGTTCCATGGATGAACATGCTGTGTACGCTATACTGACTCCATGAAAGGGACCAGCCTTCCCTAGGGTTAGA
Source organism: Speoplatyrhinus poulsoni (assembly GCA_025447795.1). Taxonomy (NCBI): domain Eukaryota; kingdom Metazoa; phylum Chordata; class Actinopteri; order Percopsiformes; family Amblyopsidae; genus Speoplatyrhinus; species Speoplatyrhinus poulsoni. The sequence goes on along the minus strand of JAOEGT010026370.1, from coordinate 1,197 downwards.
CTCCCGTTTGCAGCAAGCCTCAAGTGGCCACTCGATGAACTGCCGGGTAAATACACGCTTGGTAAATACATAAACTCTGGTGTTCGGCTACAAGCCCAAAAGGCTTTACAGGCCTATACGGTCACCACAGGAAATCGGTACGACTGCACGGACGCAGAATGTTAGCCTAGTGGTCTGAAGAAGAAGAAGAAGTATGACAACAAGCATAGCATCTCCCCGTTCAGTTCTGTGGTCATTAATAAATACAGCGAGCACCCAAGAGGGTCTGCAGTAATTTATAATGCACGTTACGGCTGAAAACGGCCGGTATATCTGAGTTAAAAATGTCCAAGTGTGCATGTTTAACTGGCGTAGGCGCCAGAGCCAAGCCAGTTCTGCCGCGTGTTTCCAGCGCCCGGGCAACTGTGAACGCCGCGTTCCGCCCTCCGCGGACGAGCGAGCGCAGGGCGTGGAGAATGGATTCACCACGCCTGTGCTGCTGTGAGGGCAGCGGCTCGGGGGGGAGTTACACCGTGGAGATGAGCGAGGTCGCGCCGCTCATTCATTACAACCGACTTTCCACCCATTTCCACGCCGTGCTAAAAAGGACTCACGCGTGCGTGCCAATGCTGTGTGCGCATGGGACTGAGGAGGTACGCACGCACGGGAGCACGCACGCACGCACACACACACACACACACACACACACACATACACACACACAGGTTAAAGCCCTGGTTTAACGACCATGTTTAAATGGCTTTACACCCCATTGGCAGGCTGGTATCACAAGCAGCTAATGTCCCATTTTGCACACACGCACACGCACACACACACACACACACAGAGCTGTCGCCTGTGTAATCTCTGGGATTAGAATACCACTGTATTAGTCCATTGTACAATGTATAAAAGAGCACAATGCTAATTACCTGCCTTTATTAAGCACTGCAAGTATTACATGTATTACTAGTGGTTACTAGTCTCATGCTTAATCTCAGTAGCACTTATTGTTCAGGTTAACAGCTCTTCTAATGTGGTGGTGACAAACTAAACACTGTATGTGAGAAAGTAGTGGTGCACGCACACACACACCACACCTGGTGTGTGACCCATGGCATATAAATCCATGATTTGGTGAAAGCCTTTGCCAGCTGTGAAACTAACAGCGTTCCCACGGCGATGAAGACTAAACAGTGTGGGGGGGGGGGGGGGGAG
>JAOEGT010026359.1:0-10249 GCA_025447795.1 Speoplatyrhinus poulsoni | reverse complement strand
ACTGTTATCCCACATGTTCCTATATAATAATACTGTTATCCTACTGGTTCCTATATACTAGTAGTGTATAATAGTACTGGTATCCTACATGTTCCTATATACTAGTACATCCTACTGGTTCCAATATACCAGTACTATATAATAGTACTGTTATCCCACATGTTCCTATATAATAATACTGTTATCCTACTGGTTCCTATATACTAGTAGTGTATAATAGTACCTGCCTCTAAACAGCAGTAAAGTTTTTATCCTGACCTGGCAGGCTGCAGTGAGAAGCCTCTGTTCTGGTCTGGTCTGATGGTTCGCATTAATTCCTCTGCTGTAGGCAGCTCTGAAACACGCACGCACACACACACACACACGCACACACAGACACCCGCACACACACAGGTTCATATACCACCAGATAGATAAAAGCTCCAGGACAGAAAATAATTATAGATGTTCCACTTATGTAGGAATTGATGGCTTTTCATGAGAGGGGTTTAACCTCAGAGACAACACACACACACAGATAAACGTGTTAAAGGTATAGTCAGCTATTGCAAGCGAATTGTAAGCTATTACACGTTTTGTCAAATTCACTAAATAGCTCCTCGCATTTTCACTATCTTAATGTTCTTTGTGCGTTTTGAAAAAGGAATCTGGTACTTTTACACAGCCCTGGCTCCGTAAATAGGAACAAAAACACCACTGGCAACAACAATACCGCTTTACATCACAATGCATGTCAATGTGTAGAGGGAGTATGTTTTGATCTCGAAGATAGCAAGCGTTCTGGAGAATAACTAACCCCGTCTTTAATCATGTCTTAAATGCTCATCAGTCTGTCTCCACAGTTAAGGAATTATGTTTAATTAGTTTTTCTTCTCAATTAATTAACAATATAAACAATTATCAAATATATATACTTTCATCTTTGTTGCAGCTGTTGTGATGTTTGGTAGGTCAGTCTCTGCCTATATATTGTATATATCTGAGTGTGGCTTCTACATGACATTAATATATAATTATACATTATATATACACATAATTACTGGCAGAATAATTAGTATTTTCAATGGGCGGAGCTTCTGAGTGAGTATGTTGTGATTTGAGCTCGAAGGTAGCAAGCGTTCTGGAGAACGACCGACCGTGCCTTTAACAGCAGCTGATTCCTGACCTGACTCGGTAGTTGATGCCGGCAGGTGGGCTCCTCGACTGGACTCGGTGGTGACAAAGTAGGGGGCCCCTGGTCCCTCGCTGCCCTCCTTCCTCTCCGGGGAGGAGGACCCGTGCTGGTTAAACTGGTTACACTGGTCCTCGGAGGCCTCCGCGGTGTGGCTGATCTTCCTGTACGCCTCATGAAGAGCGTCCACCTCACTGCCTGCGCTCTGGCCATAGGACTGACCTGCACGCACATACACACGCACAGAGTATTATTTGATTTTTTTACTTACCGGTATGCACAGAAATATACAGAACAAAACATGGAATCGAAACAAAAATTGAAGAACAGAACTCAGATTAAAATGTCCTTCTGTTCCTGTAGATGTCACTGTAGAGCCAGTAGGCTAGTTACTGTAATATTTATAATGTTTATATGCTATGGCATCTACATTTCAGTTCAGTGTGTTCAGTGACAGTGCGCAATGCAAATTACCATTATAATACATTGGAATGGACATTTTTAATTCAATAGTTTTGACTAAATTTCTCTGCTTTTTAAAAATATCAGCAAACTATATAAGTATTGCAATATGTATCCTATCGCTATGTATTGTGATATGCGTTGTATCGTGACACAGGTATCGTGATACGGATCGAAACACAGGTATCGTGATACGTATCGTATCGCAAGGTCCTTGGCAATACCCAGCCCTAATGCACGGCACACATTCCTAACCACAGTACCCGGCCAATATAGTTATATATCTGTCCAGAATAGTAATCCCAGCTCCAGCCTCAAGGGTTTCATAATCACCGCTTATACAACATTTTAAACATCACTCCAGCAGCAAACAACTATTTGTTGTTTGTTATCTCTAAAGATATAATGGAGTAATTGTGTCCTGGGCAGAGAATGACATCACACTCTCTCATGTTGTAATATGAGCTCTTATGTTCTTTGTTTTCATAAACGGGTGGCGCGTGCATGTTGGTGCATGCATTTGTTTATGGTTGGAGATGTCGTTGCGCTCAGTGTGACATCTAGTGATAGAAAGTAGGGATGGCATCGACACGATACTGAGATCGGAAATATACTGACTTATACTGAAATATACTGATACTGACTTTAATAGCTGGATCGTGTATCTGTGACAATTGGACAGTTGTAACCGAATAACCAAATTAATTTACATGCGTAGGTCTACTGTCAAGCATCATCCATATCTAACCTACCCAGGCCACACTATCAGCAGCAGGTTTCTAACATGGATCCTATGAAGTCCTAAAATAGAGGTTGTATATCATTTACTTTGCAACTTCACTTTAAGCTTAATTTAACACTGGAATCGGATCGGTACTCGGTATCGGACGATACCCAAAGTGCCGGTATCTGTATCAGTACTGAAAAAACTGGATCGTGCCATCCCTAAGAGAAAGCAATCATGTCACATTTTGTGGAAATGTTTCTTGATAGCGCCATTCAGAGGCGTCGTCGTTCATATTTGAGAAGAGCATCTTACAGGCAGTTATTTATGAGTTTACTACACAGGGTAAGACCTTTTCCATTTTATTATTTAGTTATTTCTCTTCTTAGATTTTTCTGGATAGTGCCCAACTGACTTATGGGATAGCGTAGTGTGGAACGTTTGTACACTACAGAGGTAGTACGCCATTCGACTACTACCAAATGCTTACTGAGTATTCAGACATACTACTAATTGTGACGTACTGCTTTTTACCTACTATATAGTAGACAAGTACGGGTATTCGGATGCAGCCATGCAGAACCACTTTAACTATGAAATAAACAGCCCTACCACCACCACAACATTAATCCTAAAGCAGACAGGGAGCCCAAAAAAAATAACAATACAATATTATGAGACCTCATGAAACCATACGGCCCGGGAATAATACCAAATGCGTGGACTCGCACAACGTGCGCTCGGGCTGTTTCAAGCATACTTCACGAGGATGCGTAAAGTACGCAAGGGCGTCGGCTATTTCCGTATACAAACGATGTGCACAGGAATTAACAATATTTATAACTGCAATTTTTATGTGCACACATTGTTTCCTGTGAACAGTATTTGTGTAACTAAGAGATTCGCTGGAAAGAAATATTTTTTTATATACTTAGAACACACATTTTTTATCTTAGTAGGGCATCCATTGCAGTCTGTTGTGGGCATCAGCCTGTCACACATGTGCAGTCAGCACGCACATGTCCGCGCAGGCAAATACATTTGGAGGTGCTCGAACTGTATTGCGTGATGATATTTACGTTCCGCGCACACTCCGTGGACCCCTGCATCCCACGGACGCGTAAAGTAGCCCTGGGCCTTCAGATGGCTGTTTAAGTTCTGCACATTACCTTTGTCCAGAGAGCCCACCGGGAGCCTCCTGCTGTCTTCTCGAGGAAGGAAGATGTCACCATTGGAGTCCAGCGAGTCATGGAGTAACACTGAGATGGACATGACACGGGAGTAAGCAACCGGGTCACGTGTGTGTATTTACTTATACATGCTGAGCAGTACAGTGCTCAGACCCGACTCAATAAGAGACAGAGATACAGTACGCTACCAATAGTTTACCTTTAGCAAGCATAGGAGACCTTCCATGTTTCTGAAAAAGGGAACATGTTGAAAAACTGAACAAAACAAAAAGCTCAGCCATGACAGATGTGTGTGTGAGAGAGAGAGAGAATGTGTGTGTGTGTCAGACCTGCGCCTGTGAGCCTGTCCCATCCACATACTCCTCCTCCTCCTCCTCAAAGTCGTGGCTGTAAAGCAGTGAGCCTGCTGAGAGACAGACGGTTGCCCTGATCAGGAGAGGGAGGAGCAGAGAAGGAGACCAGAGACAGACCTGAATGCTCCTCCCAGCCACTCCTACCTGGGGAGGACTTCTCCCTGTTCGCCGCATCTCCACCAACCATCTGATCCTCAGCATGCCTCACAGCACCCCTGCAGACAGTGCGTCAACAAAGATATTAGACTTGGAGAAAGATAGAACATTCTAATGCGTTTCAATGGAAGCAAAATTGGAACGCTAAAAGGAAAGTCAGCTATTGTGAGCTAAATGTAAGCCAATACACTTTTTGTCAAATTCAACAAATATCTCCTCACATTGCGCTAGCTTACCGTTCTCTGTGCGTGTTGAAAAAAGAACCTGATACTTCTACACAGCCCTGGATTCACAAATAGGAACATAAACAAAGTGGCGAACACCGTTCGTATCAACAAAGCTGCAGCACTACGCTTTGCTTCACAATGCATTTCGACGTGCGAGGCTCTGCCGCAGGAGGACCGCGGAGTGATACTGCTTTGATTTGAGCTCGAAGTTAGCGAGAATGACTGACCCTGCCTTTAAGTGGGCGTGTCACCGTCGGAATTTTGCTGTGGAGGCTGACTTGGGCAGCGCCCAGTCAGATAAATCTACAGTGCCATGCATGGCCTGAAACAAATAGAAATACCATTGTGGGCTCAGATTGATCGTAGGTACATGGGAATTAACGTAATATACTCAAAAAACACTTCAACGCCCCCAGAGATAAATAATTAAATGGAGCTCTGTGTCGTTACGGTTTGCATAAAGGGTATAAAGTCACCCACCTCCTTCCAAAAATAGAATGCGGAAGTGCCGTCCGTTGCAGCCGCTCTGTTAAATTATATTCTCTCTGGCGTCAATCCTTACATTTAAATCCTGGGCTGTTACCGACGTATAAGATTAAATGTTGCAGATAGACCATACCGGTGATGGTGAAATACTTCCACAATGGCCGACATTTTCTTTCACTTTAATTTGGGGGGAAAATAAATAAATACATAAAATAAAACGTGTGTGCACGGTTGTCCAGCTAGCGGCTGTTATAGGTGGTATCATAGCACCACCTATTGGAGCTTCTACAATTTAGCATTTAGCCAGGGCTAATTTTATGCCACACACATACACAACACATTGCCACTGCCATCGGTGGACGTCACCTTATTTGCCGATAAGCTGATTGCAGTCAACAAGGCCGATATATCGGCAGCACATCAACAAGGCCGATATATCGGCAGCACATCAAGAAGGCCGATATATATCAGCAGCACATCATCACAGCACAACATCGGGCGATATATCGGCCTTGTTGAACATCTACTATTAATAAATACACTTTCGGGAGGGGGGGGTTGAGCTACCTCAGTGGGGTAGAGCTGGTGGAGTCTAACTCTCTGTTCAGCCTGGAGTAGTCGATGGCGGATGAGTCTCCCGCCTCCAGCAGGGCGAAGAACCGTGCCTTCTCCTCGCGCTCCTCCAGTGTGTCGAGACCCAGGCTCTGGCGTGGCCCTACAGACACGCGCACACGCACAGCTTATTGACCACTTACATTAAGTTAAGTGTTCCCCTCACAAAAGGTTTGATTTAGTCTGATTTTGTATTGAAACACAAACAAAAACAGCAGCGCTAATCAAGTGTCAATCAAGTAATTAGTAGCAAGCAACTGGACCACTTGGTTTCAACCAAGCGGGAAGGGAACCTCCGGTGCTGAGAAACGAAAACTATGTGGAAGTGCCAAAACCTGCAGTTCATCGAACGGCCACTTGAGACTGGCTGCAAAACGAAGTCAATTCCCATTAAAATGTACAAATTTACATTTAAAAAATAAACATGTTTACAGCCTGGTTAAAAAAACTGATTTGGTCTCTATAGCTAAAGGGGTGAATTTTTTTTATAACTCATCATTAAAAAATATATTAACTGTACATTTATCGCATTATAATGGACAGGAGAACATTACAGGCGGAGTTAGGTACTGCAAAGATGGCAACGCCCAGAGCAAGCACAGCGTGGTATTTAAATACGTTCTTGAGAAAAGCTATGGTGACGTCACGGAGCGTTTGTCCATTTATATATACAGTCTATGGTGACATCACAGAGGATCTGTCCATTTATATATACAGTCTATGGTGACGTCACAGAGGGTCTGTCCATTTATAGATACAGTCTTTGGTGAAGTCACGGAGGGTTTGTCCATTTAAATATACAGTCTATGGTGACGTCACAGAGGGTTTGTCCTACTTTAAGTGTACTTGTACGCAGCCCTGGCTGTGTAAGTAGGAACACGAACAAAGTGGTGAAGACTGCTCACAACAACAATGCCGCTTGGCTTCGCAATGCGCTTCAAGGTTTGGGGGTGGCGCTGTGGACTCGCCGAGGGATATTGTTTTGATTTGAGCGCAAAGTTAGCAAGCGTTCTCACGAATGAATAACCCTGCCTTTAATACGTAATTGTACCACCATGTTGCCATGGAAAAAAACATCTGCTACAAAATATGACCTAATTGAACTGATTGAACCAACGGTAAACAGAGGAATGCTTTCAACATTAACTGAAATAACTAGTTGTTCTTATTCAGACGTTGACATTTAAAAGTCTTTGCATGCTCAATGTGGCTGATTGGCTAAACAAGACAATTTACTGTACATGCCTAGCATTCAGCATAAATAAGAATAAATCACTGTTAAATAGGGCAGAGGAATAAAACTCACACCAACATGAAAGACTGCTGTATTGAAACTAAATTGGCTTCAAATATACAGAGAGGGCAATGATTTGATGCATAAGAGGTAGTTCTTGGCCACAGACCAATACGCCTCATTATAGTTTGCAAAGTCATATTATATATTGCTTAGTAGTTCCTGTGTTCTGAACTCCTCGGCCTTGGTGGTCTCTCAGCGAGTTAGTCCCAGACTCACCCTCTGGCTCCAGACTGTCTGTGAGGACGCCTGCTTCATCGACGACCTCATCTTCCTCATGGATGGTCTGGGACTTCCCCAGAGTCTTCCCAAACATCCTGCCGGATGTTCCTGGACACAGAAGAATGTGCTTGTGTGTTAGAAGTCATCTGAAGATGAAGTCAGAGGCTGGGGATTAAAGACAGGCATCATGTCTCACAGTCCAGCAGCAGACACAGGAGCGACACCACAGGAGAGACAACAGTTCTTACAGCGGGCTGCATTCACAGCTCATTTTCCCCAGAGGGGTCAGGGAAGTTTCTTTCGATCTGTGACAAAGTTGGCCTGTTTATTCAGACCCTGCTGCCTAATGAACATTCTATTCAGCGAGCGGTGTGGTAAAAGGTCACAACCATCACGTAGCTCTTTAAGGTTAACAACGTTAGCTCACAGTTATGGAGCAAAACATACTTATCTGGCTCTGAAAGGAACAAACAGACATTTCATATATCAAAAGGTGCCAATATTAAAAGCCTGGATACACAGACAGGAGAAAACGGAAGCTAATAAAGGAATACAGCCTAGTCTAGCCCTTGTAGCCATAACAACAGACATTGAGAGTAGCACCACTTCAGATGTACACTGCATGTCATGCCTCATAGTCTACAGCATCAAAACATTAAAGACTCACGCAGACAGACACATAAAAGACATCTACGGGACTAGTCACTTCTCTGTAATGGATGGCTATACAGTATCTACAAGGGTGTCTGGAGTCTCTGTCTGGCTAACGTTCAGTTACCATGTCGAGTGATGTCTGGAGAGCCACTGTCACTGCTGTAATCAAGGCTCCTCTCTCCTGATGCACTGTGACTATTGTCATGTGGCGGGCTCCTTTGACTAACAGACTGGGAGGGACTGCTGCGTATTATTATCGCCCCAGTCTGAGAATCGTCCGCGCCGGTTGTGGGACCACTGTCCACTTCAGCGTGGCGGCCCAGAGCCCTACTGCGAGGCTTGGGGACGGGCTTATAAAACGACCCCTCATTTGCCGCTGACAGACGATCGAGAAGGACCCAGATGCATAAAGACACAGAGGACACACCATCCGCACAGACAGAGTACAGTAGATTAGTAAGCACTGTGGGGGAAACATCAATCCATGAAGGGAGCAGTTGGAAAAGAGAGGACAACAGGAAGAACTAGAGAGGGATATATCTGACTAGCTTTGCTAATTACATTCATACTGGACATTAACATACTCCAATAGGCAGGTAGCAGCTAGCAATATGCTACAGGGAAACTGTGCGGCTATCTAACTAATAGGTGGACATTAACATACTCCAAGAGGTAGTTAGCGGCTAGCAAACTTAATAGGTGAACTTAAAGCCTTGCTGGTACCCCGCTGGGCTTTTCTCCATTGCTCATCTTCCCCTGTGTTCTCAGCCTGATGATTTTTGACCTTTATAAATCTATTCTTGGCAGCTAGGAGAGGCAAAACAAAACAGTTTAAATTAAAAGACACCACATATATCTGAGAAATCAGTGCCCTGAGAAGGTATATTGTCTAGGTTTCAATTAATTTTAAGCTAATTCTAAGGTTAGATGGTCCTCTTTAACTTGTGGCACAAACTGTTTACAACCGGCTGCTGCTGAATTGGGGGCTAATTGCACTGTTAAATTAGAAGTTACATTAACAGTAGCCCGGCTTAAGGGCTTGCTTGGGTACTTCAGTGGTTGTCTTTCCACCTACTATGCTGTATATGCAATAATATACCCGCTCTAGGACTCCATCTAACAGATGCCTAACAGCCATTTACACGTCTATATAAGTGATTTCCCAAATGGCGTAGAGGAAGGCGACATCAAATACATCCAAAATTATCCAGTCAACCTCAGAAGAATAAATCAAATGTGACTGAATGAGCTGTGCAAATGGTCAAACAAATAGGGCTAGGCGATGATGAATATGCGTGTTTGATTCTTTCGACTACCTAGCACAGCAAACAGCAAAAGACTGACTCTATTACCACAACTCAAGGTCTGTGTGAAGTCAATACATTAGCTAAAATGTGCACAACTTCAGGAATCCTTGCTGGGCAGCTCTGTGGAAATGGTAAACAAACTAAAAATTGAAGTTTAAGAGGAAAGCAAAGGGAAGTTACAGTTGAGCAGATGGCGCATATTTTGCAACAGCGGCTGCATTTATTATAGCGCTTTTATCCAAAGCACTTTATTTTGCCTCGTATTCACACCATTCACACACATATTCATACACAATACGTGTGGCTCAGATAGCTCTAGGAGTACTATCTGGTGTGATTGTCTGCGCTGAGGGATTGGCAGAGCCTAGAGGCTCTGCCAATCACACCAGGTAGTACTCTCGGAGTAGCCTCCAGCGCAAAAAAAAGACCATCTGGATTACTTCCAATCTCCCGTCCACATATTCTGATTACCTGTCCCGGGATCTGCTGCACTCGCATTGTCCTCCTGCCACCACAGGGGGGCGCTGACAGCTGGCTTCTTGGCTGGCTTGGCAGCAGCTTTGCCCATGGTGTCCAGAACCCCGGGCTTGCTGGCACCAAAGCCCAAATCCACAGAGTCATCTGAAACAGACTGGTGCACAGCCACTAATATGTGAGGGCTTTGGTAATAATATTATAATAATATTTTCATTACTGGAAGTGTAATACACTTTTGAGAGCATATTATCAGAGTATATTCATCAGTCAACGAGCTCTCTTTATAAAGCTTGCACAATATATTTTACAAAGGCTACACCAACAAATATAATGAATATAAACTAGTTTAAGTCATATTTGGAAATATGTTTTAAGTTTAAAGGGCACCTAGATGGAATCTGATGTATCCTGATCATGCAAGCCCCAATTTAATTACCCTGTGAGTGTCAGTCTGGAACCCGTAAATGCAAAAGCATTTGTTAACAAGAACACAAAGTTGGCCAGAACACAATCAGGGCAATCAACAGCTTGCTGAAGTGTTTTTCAAGATGTTGGCGACATCATACTTTCAGTTTTCACCGGCACTCTAGCTGATTTAGAATACTCTGATTGGGTGAGATGAAGATAGGAAGTCCAATTGTATAAGGACGTTTGATTGAAATGTATTAGCACTGCCTTTATGATGACATTTTTTGAATTGAGGGGTTCCAGAATTATAAATCACAGCAAAGTCTAACTGTAGCTCTGTAGGCTATACATAACACCATATATACATGTTGTTCTGTAACTACTGCTGCCACCAGTGACGTGCGGTCAGTGGCGGCAGGGGAGGCAGCTCCTCCCCTGTGTCATAAAATGTAAAAAAAAAAGATTAAAAATAAATACATAAATATTTGTCCACTGATCCGTGATCA
>JAOEGT010026348.1:0-10250 GCA_025447795.1 Speoplatyrhinus poulsoni | reverse complement strand
GCTGGACAGCTCCCCCCCCCCCCCCCCAAAAGCCTGCACTCAACTGTCTAATGCTTTAGAGAAGATGTAGAACCTTAGATATCTATTGGAAACACGCTCCCTTTATTATTACATGCAAACAGCAAGGCTTTCCCACATGCATGAATAACTAATGGGAGGTTGAAAGAACAGTATTCCCTCAATGGGAAATCCCCACACACAACGGCAGTTGGTGCATTAAAAAATTAGGTGAATAGCAGAAGAGAGCATGGCTCCCATAACCAGTAATTAAAGGGATATCTTCTTTACGGGTTTCCATAAGGAGCAGCACTTTTCTGCCTGCCAGTGATTTATTTTGTGAGGGAAGAGAAAATCCTTCTGAATTGCTAATGGCTGAACCACGTACCTGGCACACAGAGTGTAGTTACTTAAATATTAACAAGTGGAACTGACATATGATGTGTTTAACCTCACAACTTACATGCTTTAATGACCTGAAGGTTGTCATACATTTAAAATAGTATCCACATACTTCGCTGTCCTTGATTTCTCCATGCTCACATTGGCTGAAACCTCCCTATAAGCATTTTCAAGAATTGAAAAATGGCAGAGCCCTCTGTTTGCAATGGACTGGAAAAACACAGTGTAAGTGGAAAATAAAGAGTGTTTGCTTTTGCATCGTTCTATTCAGAATTGAGACAGCCTCTATAAAGACTCAGTGTAGTTGCATTTACATAAAACACTTTGGTCATTGTTTGTTGACGTTTTCAGTATTTGTCATCAGCTGAAATGACATGTCAAGAGTTCTACAGTGTAAGTACTGTATGTTGTGTGTCCACGATGAGAGACTGGAGCTGCACATGCATATGCTTTTGGATGCAAGCAGATGCACTTTTGCTTTGGGATTCTTTCTCTCACACACACACGCACGCGCACACACACACACACACACACACACACACAGGGCCAGGCTTTCATCCAGTATTGACCAGAGCGCCCACTCAGACCACGCATGGCTGACCTCAGTCAAGGAGCTGCTGTTTGAGTGGCTGGCTGCCTCATAGCAGCAGCTGCAATAGTTTGGATAGCATACATGTGAGACTTTGTGTGTGTGAGACTTTGTAAACAGACAGCGGCAAGTGTCGTTGTTTTTTCAATATAAATACAATACAAAGACTTCAAAGATGGCTGCAAATTGTACGATTCGAAAATTCAAAAGATGCTTTTATCCAAAGCGACAAGTATGAAGAAGAAGTTGGAGGTTAGAATATAGAATAAGATTAGAATAATGTAAGTACATAATCTTTCTATATGTTAGGGGTGTAACGGTACACTTAAGTCACGGTTCGGTTCACACCGCGGTTCAGAAGTCGTGGTTTGGTACATTTTCGGTACATTGGTGCTTTTACACAAATACCCTATAAGCGTATAGTCTATAACCTCAGGTTAGATTTTTTTTTTTTTTTTTACAGAATGTGCCCCATGGAAAAATACAGTATATTATAGGAGCAGAAATATTCTATACTTTTTATATTATATTATATTATCATTTCATTGATCCAACTGTTATGTTGTATTCATAAATTTGTTGCTCACATGACTACTTGTAATATATGAATATATTCATGATTCTACATAACTGTCCTGTCATGCGTAATATTATGTTCATACTGCACGATGCGGTTGTAACATGGGGAGCCGCCCCCTTCCATTTATTCTTGCTGTGTAATACAAACTTAACACCATTATTGTTACTGTGCACCTGTGTGGAGGAGGGTATATGCACTCTCACCCCCACACGTATGAGCTAGTCATCTACTAGTGTGGGACAGGTCAAATCCATCGGTAATCTGCGCGTAGTTTGCGTGCATGGCAAACTATTCAACTTAAGTCCTGCGTGCATTATGCAATGGCATTTGATGTAGAACAACGTCGACAAACCATACTTTTCTGATCCAACACATTTTCACAACACAGCTGTTTTGACAAGCGGGTCAAATCTGTGCCAAGGCTTACAGCTTAAAGGCTCCATGTGAAACTAGCGCTTCTGAATTTTGGTTCCGCATTATGCTAGCTTTGCACCATACCGTTTAACATGAATGCACCAAACCGCAACGTCTGTACCGAAATGGTTCAATACGAATACACGTATGGTTACAACCCTACTGTCTACTGATCTATCAATCATACACAATACACAGAATGAATGAATGTTTCAGAATGAAACAATATAACAGGGTACGCTCTGAGAACCCCATCCACCCCTGGGTACGCTCTGAGACCCTTCCTTGCCCCTTGGTACACTCTGAGACCCCCTCCCTGTCCTTGTGTTTGTGTCTCTGTGTATGAGCTGTCAGCGGTCCCTGTTGGCAGCTCACATCCTCTAATGGGAAGGCAAGGGCGGGCAGGGCAACAGCTCTGCAGTGCACAGGTTAATCCACTAATTGGGAGCATAGGGAGACGGGTTGCCAGATTGTGGTGGCCACCAGGGTTGCCAGATTGTGGTGGCCACCAGGAGGGGCCATTTAAGGGGGACATCTGTCCCCCCACTCTCCCTCCTCCCCTCCCAATGGCTCCTTCCTCGACACTGATATTATTTTACCACGCTGTCACATTGCCGTACACCACCAACCAAGTCAAGTGTAGCGGTTCCCGGGCGTTGATTGCCTGCTTATGAGCTGAAAATAGTTTGCTTCAGTGCCTTCAGTTTCCTTTGGAAGTGCTTGAAGTGGGCTTGCCAGGGATCTGTCTGTAGCACGGCCAGATCTCATTATTTGGAAGCAGGAATTATAATCCGTCCGTTTTGTCACCGCACGTGTTTTGGCATGCTACATTCCTGCCAAGATAGAAAGTAGAAAATCAGTCCGCATTAATGGAAAATAAAAAGATGCATAACTGGAACTTTTTAAGGAAGTTTTTCCACCCCAATCAACTGTATGAACTAATATGTATATATTATATATATATTTCTATCTATTATTAAAATGTACTGTATATATAAAACACACTTGATACTGCCCCTTGTCAGAAGTGTATAAATATCTTTAAGACAAATAAGAAGTAATGAACACTGAAGTGTATTTCCTTGTTTTTGTGTATACATTTTTTTCAGGTGCAGCATTCCCGAAACAATTACACCTTGAATAATACATAATCATAAATACAGTATCTCGATTGGCACATGCTGTCCATATATTGTTCAAATTTGAGTTGGAAACTTGCCACATGTTGTATGTGTAACACGTGATAAGTAGAAAGTACAAATGTGTAGCCTTAAATTGTTCAATCTGTGAAAATAATTTAAATGGTTCAATACATAAAAACACATTAAATAAGAGGTGCGTTCAGAATTGGCGAACATAGCGAATGTTTGCGAACGTTTGCGAACATATTGAAACAGTTTTCCATTTGCTTTGAGTTTGCCACTAACGTTTGCGAACATAAGTATAAGGTTTAAGGAGGTAGTTCTCGTCGAACACACGTTGAAGCTGGCCGAAGGGTGAAATTTAAATTTAAAGTAATATTTTTGGATGTTTACACAAAGCAAACATGTTCGCCACGAACGTTCGCCACTGTTCTTCCCTAATTCTGAACGCGCCTCAGATTTGCACAGAAGGTTTTATTAATTTATCATGCATTACTCTTAGGATATGCCATCCTGCAGGCCATAATGGAGAAGGCAGGCCAAAACAACTGGCAGGTTAGTGCCATCTGTGTAGAGAACTTCAACGATGCTAGCTACCGACGGCTACTGGAAGACCTAGACCGAAGACAGGAGAAAAAATTTGTCATCGATCTGGAGTCGGAGAGGCTACAGAATATGCTTGAGCAGGTAATTAACGGGGATGGCATGGCGGGAAAGACCTGAGCAGATGTTGAGTTTTCTCATGTATTTGGGTGGAAGTGTCTCAGATTATCTGTTTAACATTAGTGGCATTTTGGCAAATGGACATTAATATTTCACATTAGAGTGGACCTTCTGGCAGAGTTTGATTGACAGGCAATCTGACTAATCAAAAGGCCTAAATGTTGCCATGTGCCGCAGTGTGTCGGATAAACAAGAATCACTTCAACTGGAATCACTGTTATCTGTTAACTTTATTAAACTTTGTTGTGAAAACGTCAAAAGGATGTTGTTATGGGACATGTAGACAACGTAGACAGCAGATGCAGTATATCCTACATAGACAGACTGGATGTACGGTAGCCTACAGATCTTTCAACTTCCTGAAGCCATGCGGAAAAACTAAACTATGCAATGGATTTGGATGTAAAATAATGGAACAGCCAAACACATTTGTTATAAGGTAATATACTATAATTACTATATATCCGTTTTACATTTGAAAAGTTTTTTGTCGATCATAATAGGAAGAATGTAGTAGCCTGTTGCTAACTGTAAAACAAAATAGGCGTTTGCTGAGTTTCACTTCACCTTAATTCTCATTGGCTTTGCGGTGATATTTCTCATTAATTGAAAATGGAACAATCTAAAATTAAAGTGATGATTGTCTTTATTTTAAGAGTAGGATTAACTGTCATATCACTAGTAAGCCTTGTTTTTCTAGATAGGCGTTCGCCGTCGGGATGTACCGGTATGACCCAGTGACAGGGTACAGTAAACAGGTCTATTTCTTTTAAAACTAAATAGTATCCTAATAGATTTAAATAAGAAACTGAAACCATCCTGCTGTTTTCTGATTTCTCCCATTATTGTTAATGACACAATGTTGGATGTGGGGATGCTATCAAAGTTGTTCCTGATGTTATCGTCAGCTCAGCTGGCCTGCCATTGCGAAGCCCTTTGACAAATCGCAGTTGTGTGCGGGCATTAATGCAATTGACAAGCAAGGTTGACTTGTTGGACCATGCAATCAGGGTAAATCGGCTCTGATTGGAGTATTCAGAAAGTTAAGCAACCATTTGAATTTTAAATTAAAGGAGTCTATTGTTGAAACTGTTATCTCTCTGAAATGGGCCTCTGAAGTGTGTTAAATCCTTTTTTTATATTTTGTTTTCACACCATTATGAGCTCCTTTTTTTTAACCCACTTTTCCTGTGAGGTTTAGTTTCGCAGTGTGTGTTCCACCGTATGTATCTTATAGTGTGTTGTCTTGTGGACAGTTGAGCAGCAGCCCTGTCACAATGTTTATTTCCCAGTAAGATATGAACACGACGGCCCGTTCATTCGTTTAGACACCTCACGAAGGCTGACTTCTCTCGATTAGCGGCCGTGGTCACACAGTGTCGCTCCATACACTCTGTGCTGTCATCTACAGCAGTGTAATTAGGTATGCTAATCCAGCCAAGTTAACACTGAGAGTCTGTTTTTCCCCTTCACAGATTGTCAGCGTCGGAAAGCATGTCAAGGGCTATCATTACATCATGGCTAACTTGGTAAGGGACCAGACTATTGCCTCTCTTTCTGTGCTGATTATTTTCATTTCGTATTTTCATCTTGTCTTGTTTATCTGTCTCTTTTTACTTTTATTATAAAAAAAATGTCAGGTCATTTTTCTTTCCATTACCCATTTTCTAAGTTAAAATGTTCCATTTCATTTATCTTTCACTGCACTTTTTTTTTTTCTTATTTCCCACATTTACATTTCTTTTTATTTTATTTCACTCGCTGGTGGTTCAGATAATTCTCCCAGTAATGGTGTGGCATTATTCAGTGTGCCACCATGTGTGCACAGGCCTGCAGTAGATTAGAGCTTGTTGGGGGCTCTGAAATACTGTGACCTCTGTCTGAGACAGGCATGGAGCAGGCAGTTGGCAGGGTGAATACTCTGTAAATATGTTTTTTTTTGTGTCTTCTCCTGGGATGTGTCTCTCCGCTCTGCTTTCATTTCTGTTCTTTTGTCATATTCCCCTCCGTTTGTTGCTGGGTCTCTTTGACGTTTGCCCGGTTACCACTCCCATCCACGTCCTCTATTGTCTCTGAGCTCTTCCCCTCGACCGCTATAACCTCATTCCTCCTTCCCGTGCCTCCGTGCCTCTCCCTCCATTCCCCTCCCTTCCCGTAGGGGTTTAAAGACATGAACCTGGAGCGTTTCATGCACGGTGGAGCCAACGTGACAGGCTTCCAGCTGGTGGACTTTAGCAACCCCATGGTCATAAAGTTAATGCAGCGCTGGAACAAGCTGGATCAGAGGGAATACCCGGGCTCTGACGCTCCACCCAAGGTACTCATCTCCTCCCACCCTTGTGCTGTGATGTCATCATGGCCGTGATGACATCACAGCCACATCATGAGGCAGCGATTTGCCGTATACCCAACATCACCGATTTATTTCCTCAGTGCATTGTATCCATATATAGGCGTAGATTATAGGGGGGGGGGGGGTGCAGGGGTAATGTGCATTTGTGCCCCTCGATAAAAACATGAAACGCAGGCCGCCCGACGATATTGGAGTAGTAGCCCGTATACGTATTAAACCACGTGACAGTTTAGCCGTAACCTAGAATATTGGTTCAGACTGTTATGTCATTTGTTGGATATATTAATGCGCACATTGTTCACCATATCCATACGGCTTAACTAGGCTAAATCATGCCTATATGTGTTGAAAAATACATATACATATGCAATACATATGTTTGATAACCCTTACTGCAATTCCATATATTTAAATTGTGCCAGGGTTCTTGTATTTCATATTTTCCTTAAAAAATAAATAGACATTTCCACATTAATGCAGAAAAGGCACAAATTGTTCCATAAGAATTCACCAGAAATTGTTTGGTTCTTAATTAACATGTTCTTAACATAACATGTTAAGAACATGTTAATGTTGACCACCAGACCCCCGCTTATACTGTATGCCCCCCCCCCCCAATGTTCTAACAAAATCTACGCCCATGTATCCATAGACTGTATCAGATTCACACACAAAGAATATGAGGCAAATCTTGCAGTAATTCCAGAAATCCTTCAGTCTCCGAATACACTCAATTCATGTTTTATGTTCTGAACATAAAACATCTGCGGTCATATTTCCAACAACACTGAACATATCCCTACATTTACTAATCACTACTTCGTAAACTAACATGTACAGAAATAAGATTTCAGAAATGCTCAAACAAAAATAGTTCCTAATATTTTATACCAGCTGCAAACCTTCTGCACCAGATTAAAAATAACGTCCTGTGTCCTAAAATAGCATGCTAACATACAATAAATAACAGATGTACCTGTCCATATTGTTTTGTTAGCTCTGTCCAGGTCAGTGTCACAAATGTGACATATGTTTGATATGTGGGTTATTAATAACACATTACACCGTAGCCCTGACAAGGGCATTATGTGCTGCTTCAGTAGCTCAATGCCACATGATTCCCCAAGGGAATGCGCTTGGTGCATGGTTCAGTTGCGTTCGGCATGACCTAGTCTGAGACATCACGTATTATGGCATATGAGGAAGCATCGAGGGCTCTCAAGAACAATCGATACGTAATTATTTTTAGCTTGTGTGGACTGCTGACATCAGCACTGCCTTATACACTTCAGGTTCAAGATAACATATTTTTTTAAGTATTTGGATGACTCGTGACCAAGCTAAAGCTATTTAAACGATATTTTCTTCCTATCCCACTTTTTACCAAATGCCAAACACACTATTTTTGAATGATCATACTGTTCCAAAGTACATTTCACAAAAAATATATTTTGAATCGGCTCCCCCATGATATGTAATTTCTCAGTGCATAAACATCAATATGTTGCACTGAATAGAAGAAATAAACAAAGTACACAAAATAAGATAAGGTGCGTTGGCATGGTGATTTCTACCATAGCAACAACATTGTTTACATCATCATCAGCCATGCGCTCTGGTCCATCGGCCCCCACCATGACCAATGATGTGATGCTCTGGCCTACTTTATTTCCCTCCGGCCGCACCTGTCCTGGGCAGATTGGACTTGGCAACATGGAAAGATGGAGCCACACTATGCTGGTCACCAAACCGCAGGCTTCCGGCCAGCGTCGCACGTCTTCAGGCTTCGTGAACACGATGCGATTCATATTTGGTCAAATTAAAATGGCGTGCGTTATGCTATGTCTAGATTGCACTACGATATATGGTGGCGTGTGTGTGTGTGTGTGTGTGTGTGCTATTTGTCTGCATATTTGTGTTTATTCCCATTCCATTTCTTGATAAATTGCCCTCTGGGCAAAAAAAAAAAAAAAATCAATTTTAGTCTAAATGACTCTGCACCCCCGGTACATTTTCTCCATAATTCTAAGTCACAGATCCCCGATCTCTCCCTAACATACACACACTCCTGTATTCACCATCAGCGATCTTCCCTGGCTTGTTTCCCCACACATAGAAGTAAAGAGTGATACACTTCCTACAGTATAGGAAGAATAGCACTTTGAAAATGGTCTGATTGGTTAGTTTATAACCTCAATCTGTGTGTTTTACTGCATCTGTGTGTCTGTGTGTGTCTGCAGAGGCAGTGAGTGTGTGCGTGTGTGCGTGTCTTCTGTCTGTGTGTGTGTGCGTGCGTGTGTGCGTGTCTTCTGTCTGTGTGTGTGTGTGCGTGCGTGCATCTGTGTGCGTGCGTGTGAGTGGTTGTGTGTATGTCTGTGTGTGCATGCGTGTGTGTGTGTGTGTGTGCAGGGGGTGTGAGTGGTTGTGTAAATGTCTGTGGGTGCGTGCGTGCGTGCATGTCTGTGTGTGTGTGTGTGTGAAGGGGGTGTTGGCTGTATAGCAGCCCCAATAAAGAGCCGTAATGACGCGTTGTGCACTATCCTAATGAATAGGATCCATTCCCCGGCCAGAAGGGGGGCTAAATGAACTCCTGCTAGTGGAAATAATGAATGCCACACTGCTGCTGGGTCTGACTAAACACTGGCTCCCTTACTGCCGGGTATGACTATATACTGGCCTATGCTCGCAGATCTGCTAGCTGTCTGTTCTGGTGTGCGCAGAACGGACCCATTTACAGCCCTGGCTCTGTACATGGGAACACATACAAAGTGGTGCAGACCGCACCACACAACACTAACACTAACCCCAGCCATGGCAATGTGTGTCCAATGTGTGGGGAGGAGCTTCTGAGGGAGCAGCCTATGGCATTGAAGGGGGAGGAGCTTCTGAGGGAGAGGTGTTTATGGCTCGATCAAGTCCACTGGGAATACATGCTTCCTTGCCACCATCTTTTTCTTCATGGGGAATAAAGGAGTGGAAATTATCTCACTAGCGCCTCTTCCTGTCCAGACGTGCGAACACCGAATTGCTTCAACATCCTGAGGTTTCTAACCGATGTGCACGTGCTCTTCCCACAGTACACCTCGGCTCTGACATACGACGGCGTCATGGTAATGGCCGAAGCTTTCCGGAACCTGCGCAGGCAGAAAGTGGACCTTACCAGGCGGGGCAATGCCGGGGACTGCCTGGCTAACCCTGCCGCCCCGTGGAACCAAGGTATCGATATGGAACGCACCCTCAAACAAGTGAGTTGTTTTCTTATTGGTTACAGGGGCTCTGCTCTGTCAGAACAGGTTTAAGCATTTTAGAATCCAGAATGCCGTGAAGCATGAGGGTGAAATATGCGACTAACATTGACATTAAACGCGTGTCAGACGTTTAGTGTTTGATTTATTGTGATGACTGAAGCCTCGACCTTGAGAGCAAATCAAACGTTTGTACTGGTGGTACAGTAGTATCTTCTCTGATATATTTTCCACTTTTTATCCACAGAACGATTAGTTTTAGGAAGGGCAATATTTACATGCCCTGTTATGGCCTACAAAGCACTTTATGTTCATGAAATGCGCTCTAAAAAATGTGACTTGACTGAACCGGGACGCTATTGCCTCTGCTCTAAGTGTTTAAATAAATACAATTTCCCCTCGCTTTTCAGCTGCTAGACTAGAGTGTGAAGTATTTGAAAGCCATTCCTGTCTCTGCAGGTCCGTCTGCAGGGATTAACAGGTAATGTCCAGTTTGACCACTATGGCCGAAGGGTCAACTTCACAATGGACGTGTTTGAGCTGAAGAATAACGGCCCCAGACGGGTAAGACTGCGTTCAAACAGCGCTCACTGCCCTCCCGTTACCATAACGATCTTTGAGCAGATGCCGCCAGCCGTGACTCGGTGTGCTTTGACTGCACGTTGTGGCATTATCGGCAGCAGTGAGGAACACATTGGGCCAAACGTGAGCTAGGATAGTAGCAGGAGGTGCGATCTATACATCACGTTTAATACCGCATATGGTGTGGGGAAGGGGGGGGAGAGAGTGAGAGGAGAGAGAGAGA
>JAOEGT010026337.1:0-10252 GCA_025447795.1 Speoplatyrhinus poulsoni | reverse complement strand
GGTCTCTGGAACCTCCAATCTAAGAGGTAGGGCCTTTTGAAGAGGGGAGGAGCAGCGAGGGTGTCTGTGTGTCTCTGTGTGTGCATGTGTGCATGTGTGTGTGTGTGTGTGTGTGTGTGTGCGTGCGTGCGTGCGTGTGTGTGTGAGAGAGAGAGAGAGGAGGATTAACAGGTCTGGAGGTATGACAGGCTTTAGACAGCTTGGTGACAAGGCCAGGTTTAACTTATTTACTCCCAATGCAGTCATTAACTTGTTTAAATTCACATTGTATCCAATGCACAGAGGCATGTGCACACACACACATGCACACACACACCATCCTTCTCTGGCGAAATGATCTAACCGTGCATAGTTCTGGCTTTTGCCTTCATATTCCTCCTCCTCCTCCTCCAGTGCTCCCTCTCTCTGAATCTCCCCCTCAGGACAGGTTCAGGGTAAGGGCAGCAGGAGGGACAGAGAGAGAGAGAGAGGGAGTGAGAGAGAGAGAGAGGGAGTGAGAGAGAGAGAGAGAGAGAGAGAGGGAGGGCAGAACATCATATAGCAGTAGAGTTCTACTAATGAGGTGCCTGTCTTTTACAGGAAAACATATACCCACAGAGACAGCCCTGTGTGTGTGTATGTGTATGTGTGTGTGTGTGTGTGTGTGCGCATGCATGCATGTGTGCTACTGTGGCTATACAGAAAGTGTGTGTGTATTTAAATATGATAGAGTGAGAGAGGGCAAACGAGAGAGGAGAGAAAGAGTGGTTAATAGAGGGGTGTAGAGGTCTACAATATGTTACATCAACACTCATCTGTTCACTGTGTGAAACTGCTGAGGAGATATGAGACTTACTCGCTCATTGTAAAACCGTGACAGATAAAAAGAGTGCGTGGGCACTTACATTCATAAGTCAAGTCTTATCATACGCATATCATGCATAATGGCAGAGTTATAGTCTAATAGAATTCAGGATAATATTAATAATTTAAATAAAACCTTGAGGTGCACTTAATATAATTTTGCCAACACAACCTCAAAAGGGCATCTACAAATTCCAAGAGAAGATAAGTGTTTTCGGTGTGCTTTGGAAATGAAAGAATCTGTTCAGAGAGTAAAATATATATGGGTAACGTAGTAAAATTGCCATCTACTGACAATAAAATAACTTGTTTTAATGCTGTTTTAACTGGAAAGCATGATTCACTTAATCAAACTCACCTCCAAGTCCAGGGGGCTTTAACATATAAACACTGCAAACCCAGCATTATACAAAGACACCATATGATCATTCCCCAAAAGAAAAGAAAAAAAAGACAAATCAACAAATAATCTAAACGAGAGGAGATGATTGATGGCAGCAACAGAGTGAAAATATAAAAAAAAAAACGAGAGAAGGGAGTCTTTCAGGGGAGGTGCAGTTGAAATTTACAACTTGCGGTCTCCTGCGCTAAATACAGACTTTAAAACCATTAGCGCTGTGTGTTAGGACAAGGTATCCCCCATCCAGGCCAAAGGGTCCTGTTTTACTGCTCTTTAATTTAGTAATCCACTGTGGTTACCATGGGACCCACTCCCCACTCCCTGTATCCTGGTGTAAATCCATGTCTTATCAAAGAAGGCCATTGTGTATTTATTATTTAGCCCTATAATCCATATCAAACCTGGCACTGGTGCCAAGTACATACAGTTACCTTGAAGGCAGCCCCACAGGCCAAGCATTAAAGAGTGCATAGAAACGGGAGATAAAGAGCAATATGGAGGGGCTAAAAGTGCGTGAGTGCGGGAAAGGTAAAGAACAACTTTGATTACAAGAAGTTTTAGACGCATGTGTGTTCTACACACACACACGCGCAAAAGCACACAACATTAGAATTTAGTTCACCCGCACCTACTCTACACCTTGTGTTCAGTTTTACATCCTTGTAAAATTATACTAAATAAAATGTGATGATTTTAAAGGCTTGTATTTGTGTGCGTGAGACGGCGGTCATCCAATAGGCTGCAGCCGGCATTGGCCTCGAGGAGCGAGAGAACGTCTCGCCATATCTGGCATTCCACCCATGGTATGGTTTATGTCAAAGCCTGAGAAATTCATTACATCTCTTATCACACATTCAGGTTCCAGGGTCAACAGTTGAGCATAAACCCACACATGTACTCTATGTGTTTATTATCGTTCACTTAGATATAATTGCGTTCCCGCATTTTCATAAGGTGTGTATGGGGCAAAGGCCTGTGTGTAAAATGTGCTCCTGTGCCTGTACAGGCAAGGAAAAGTAATTGTTGACATTCTCAGGCATTATCAGACAACATATTTACAGATTTACCAGAATGGGACAATGAAAGAAGAAAATAAAATAAGATATTTAGAAAGTGAAGGGTAATATGACTTGCATTACTAAAGAGAGAAAGAAAGAAAATTCCAAAGACATTAGAGAGAGAGAGAGAGAGAGAGAGAGAGAGAGAGAGAGAGAGAGAGAGAGTGATACTTGATTCCCAAGACATTCCAGGCGTACCTGTCTGCGACCATCCACCTAGCTTCACTTTATTGCAGAAAACAACCGGTATGCTTTTGATAGAAAAGGCATGCAAGGCCACTCAACCAAACTACGTGTCTATGTGTGTGTGTGTGTGTTTGTATGTGTGTGTGTGTGTGTGTGTGTGTGCGTGCGTCTAGGGAAAGCCCAGGGCCCTGCTCTACTACAATTTCACAATCTCCCACTTTCATTCCATTCAAGAGTTAGGTGTTGCCTTATCTTATGTTTAAGAGCTACGGTGTTGATGTGATGGTTAACTTACTGCACTGAGATCTATCTGGAGGAGATTTGAATGCTAATACAATATACTATAAATTATTATTTTTTCCCACATAATGGATGCCTCTAACTGGCTGCAGGTTTGACATATTACTTAATTTAACTTTATGCTTAAAACACATATACACACACGCACACACACACACACACGCACACACACACACGCAAACACACATTCGCACACGCACTTACAGCAATCATTGCTTTGGCTTACAGGATTTGGCTTACAGTAACTATAACAGCAACAACCTTTACATCTTCACATGCTTTCGCTTACAGTAGTTTAGAATTACAGTAATTGATTTACAGTATTTTTATTGCCCTGATACGTTCTGTTATTAAATCACGTTATATTTGCTGAAGCACTTTTTAGAAAGAAAGTTTAGCATTTGCATAAATTTTTATGAGACATTCAATGGCCATGTTTGCTGAGAAAGTTCCGGGTTGTAGAATTTGTTGTCTCAAAAAGAAACAGTGTGTGAAATAATGTGTTAGCCTACCAGGTGATTAGCATATTGTAAATGTGTTAGCTATTGTGCTAGCCAGTAATCTGTGTTAGCCTACCAGGTGATTAGCATATTGTAAATGTGTTATCCAGAGCCATGGAAAGAGAGTTATGCCAACAGAAGTTGAAATTTTCCACGGTCGCGTAGTTCATAATGAAGCCAATGGCAAAAAAGTTTTGTATATATATATATATATATATCATATTTTGGTATAGTCAACAAATGGAGTGAATGGAGATGACGCGACTAGTTATTGTGCTAGCCAGTAATCTGTGTTAGACTACCAGGTGATAGCATATCGTATATGTGTTAACTATTGTGCTAGCCAGTAATGTGTTATTCTGCCCCCTATAATAGGATGCGAGGTCAGTGTTAAGCAAAGAGACATATTGTAGATAAGTGCAGTGAGTACTGTAGTGTGTGTGTGTGTGTGTGTGTGTGTGTGTGTGTGTGTGTGCGTGTGTGTGTGTGCATTTCTGTGGTGGTAAGGGGGGTGGGGGGATGTGTTTGTGTGCATGTATGCGTGTGTGTGTGTGTGTGTGTGTGTGTGTGTGCATATATGGTGGGGAGAAGGAGGTGGATGTGGATGTGTGTGTGTGTGTGTGTGTGTGTGTGTGTGCTTTGTATGCGGCACACCGTGAGTCTTAGTGACGGATTTCTGGTCCTTCCTGGCGGTGTGGATTGATGTCCCGCCCTCAAGGCCGTCCGTGGCCTATCTGACACTCCTCCCCCTTCAGCCAAGCGTCTCACAGCAGGTGAGACAGAGGGAGGCTTAAGGGGGCTGCACTGAACCTTGAGCCCTCAGATATATGAGCCTGAACTGCGTTTTCATTAAGCCCACTGTCGTTATGAAAAAGCCCATTCTTTCAGCTCATTTAGCTCCTCTCCTCCTCCTCCTCTCCTTGTCCTCCTCTTTCTGTCTGCCTAATAGTTTTTCGTTCAAGGACGGAGCGCTCATTTGCTGCTTCACGGAGGAGAGGAGCTACGACTCAAATGAACAGCGAGCCTTGTTATATTCTGTGCCCTGTGTGTGTGTGAGCGTGTGTGTATGGGTGTGTGTGTGTGTGTGACTGAGAGTATCTCGGTGTGAGGTATTTGGGTGTATATGCAAGTGCATTTGTATGCATGCATTATCTAGGGTGTATGTGTGAGTGTGCGTGCACATGTGTGAGAGATGCATTATGCTCATGCACGAGTGTCTCTGAGTGTCTCTGACGCAAGTCCGTTTGTATGCTTTGGTGCAGAAGGTTATGCGAGCGTGTGTGCGTGCGTGAGTGCGTGCGTGTGTGCGTGCGTGTGTGTGCGTGTGTGTGCGTGTGCATGTATGAGAGTGTGCGTGTGTGTGTGCATGTGTGTGCGTGCGTGTGCTAATGATCTGCAGGGGGAGATAGATGATAAAGGGGCCGGTCATCGGGCAGGGGCGTGACCTTGTAATGTAGAGGTTTAGCAGATTTACTGTAGAGTGTGCAATGGAATGTCACTTCTCTGACAAATAGAGCAAGTGTGTATACAGGATGTTTCAGTTCATCAGACAACACCATTTCTGCCACTGCAGGGTGAAAGTTAACGTGTCAAAAGGTGCTTCAGTGTTGTTATTGACCAAGCATGCGCATATAATTCCACTTTGGTTCAATGTTTTTTCCATATTTCCACATAACAACGTTTTTATTGTTGTGATCTGATTAATTTGTCTAAGTGAATATAATGGTGCACACATATAACGTGTCCCCAATCACCCTTTCTGAAATCCACAGACATGCACTGTAGACTATCCTCCCTGACAATTCTGACACGGAGCAGCTGTATAGCATTTTTATGTTTCTTCTGTCCCAAACAAAGAGCATTACTCAAGTACACCCCACACCCCATCCTGAACATCGTTAAAGCATAGAAGAAGAAATGAAAGGAGAGCAGTTGTTTTATGCTAGGGAGTGAGACGTAAATCCTATGTGGTCGTTGTGGGGGGGGGGGTTGGGATTCCCCAACTATGGTGTACCATGGAGTACCGCTATAAACATAAGACGCCGACACAAATAGAATAATACTAATATATTGGGTTTGAGATGTGGAATTACAAACAAAAAAAGTCTAACACAAACAATGAATGTTTCCACTTACATACACACACACACAATAATGTCCATATTTAAAAACCTGCGCAATATAGCCACACTGTAGCGCATATACTACTAAACAAAGAAAGACGGTTGGTCAGAAAATTTGACTCAGATAGATCCTCTTCTCAATTTGCTAACTGGCCATGTTCTGTGACTATAGTGGGGAAAGAAATAAAAAACAAGGGGCTGTATTTATGATATTTCCATGTGGTGAGAATGAATTATGCATGAGGCCTTATTGTGGCATGCAGAGGAACACAGTTGTAAATCGATAGGTGTTCACTCCAACTAATGCAAATTCTAGCTCCCTTAGCTCCCGTAGCATCTCTCTCTCTCTCTCTCTCTCTCTCTCCCATTTCACACCTTGTCACCAGTTCCTGGGGTAAATCATGTTTACCGATGTAACATCACAGCTGCATTCACAAAAACACTTGCAAGCAAAACACATGATTACTGTGGCTTTGATGAATGCATTAATATAGCTCAGAACACAAACTGATAAATAAGTAAATTCTACTCATGGCTTGGAAGGAAGTGAAGGAATAATCAATGAGCAGAATACCTTTTTCTCTCTAGGAAAATGGAGTGCCTCCAAAAGGTGTCTGATGTAACAGAATGTAACGGTATATATGCAAAGGATTAATAATACTGGGAACAGTATGTGGCCACATTTAAATACAGTCTTGGATAAATATATCATACTTTGGTTGATGTTAAATGTTTTATGAGTCTTTTCCCAGCCCTAGCATAATTAGAATCATTAAATGTCTGGGTTTTAGGGACAGCTTCCCCATTTTAACATTCAGTTATAGTACCTACTGTATGAGTTTGGTGAATTCTAATTATTAGATTTATATGTTGGTTGAGAACATTGTATTGATACTGAAAACAAATACATTTAAAGAATGTTAGCACAATCCTTTTTTAGTTGACATATGTAAATAGAATATAAAACAAAACAACAATTGTTGTATTTGATAATAATAATAATGATAATAATAATAAACATACCAAACATAATAATAATATGAATACTAATTATATAAGATCAAATGTTACTGTTAGGTGCTTGTGATTTCTAGAGTATCCAATATAACTAACTAACATAATTAACTGCCATGGTTTTCAAAAATGTTTCATTCTAGATGTTCAATCAATGGAGCTCTGTCCTTACCATTAACATATTGTCCCTTAAGAGAGTAAGCAAGTTTTTAAGTATCATTTGTTTCCAACACACAATGAGACATTGTAAGGGCTAACTGACACACCTGTTGTGGAGGTCACAAAGGTCATGATCTCCAGGTTAATGGAACGGGAAACTGTAAACATAAAGGTAAAGTCAGCTATTGCAAGCTAAATGTAAGTTAATACACTTTTTGTCAAATTCAACAAATATCGCCCTGCATTTCACTTAATTATCGTTATATGTGCGTGTTGAACAAATAATCGGATACACCGCCCTGGCTCCGTATAGAGTAACATAATTAAAGTGGCGAACACTGCTCACAACAAAACGCTTTTCTTCACAATGCATTTCTATGTGTGAAGCGGAGCCTGCAAGGTCTGACTCTATGCCTGAAGCAGCCGTGACTTGTGACGACAGCTGGTACTGCAGCAGGAAGAAACAACTGCAATACGCACCTCATTCATAAATTCTTTAGCGGTTTTACTGTTATGTAGGTGCCGCACTTGGCTCATATGGTGCTTCAGAAAATTCTCTTGGGGCTTATGTACATATATTTTTTCAACATTTTGCATTTAGTGTAAATGCTAAATAACCAAATATCCCTACAATTATAGTTAAGTTATTTTATGTTGTACTATACGGCACACATGCTTGAGGTCGGGAACTCCAGTGTCGCAGGTTGCAACATCATCTTCTGTTTGTACTGCACATGCGGCAAAAGAGCTACTTTACCGATATGGCAATACATTTTATTAGAATCTCGTGCTTTACTGCAAATATGAGCAAATACTTTGTTAGATCGAGATGCCATTTTCTTCCCTGTGTCTATCTATTAATGCAAGGTACTGTAGCAGGTATTCTCACAGATCATATATCTTACTGCTAGTTGATGGATGTCTATAGCATTTCCAAGCTGTAAAATCCTACCTACAGCACCTTTAAACTTTCT
This sequence comes from Speoplatyrhinus poulsoni, assembly GCA_025447795.1. Lineage (NCBI taxonomy): Eukaryota > Metazoa > Chordata > Actinopteri > Percopsiformes > Amblyopsidae > Speoplatyrhinus > Speoplatyrhinus poulsoni. The sequence continues at coordinate 2,695 of JAOEGT010026337.1, read as the reverse complement.
TATTTTCATCGCCTATTCCTTTCCACTGTCTCCATATAGTAGATAAGCACACGCACACACACACACACACACGCACACACACACACACGCACACACACGCACACACACACACACAACCACACTCCCGAACACTTGCTTTGAGCATTTTCACAGAGGCAAAGTGTTATAATCCACCTGGCTTTGGGTCTCAGTTTCCCAAATGCCAACAAGAGAGTATGCTATAACTCATCACATGCTCTCTCATGCACATTTTCACACACACGCATGCACCACCCACCCACACACACAGTGGCTTCTACCTCTAGGGGCTGTCTATGGTGAGCCATTGGCGCCGTATTACATGAAAGGTCAGTTACTGAGTTTCCATTTTAACGTGCCTTCCGCCGGTAGCACGCTGTGAGCCAAACAAATTGGAGGATTGTCTGTCAGTCCGCCTGTTTGATTTTCTTAGAGGGCTGTTAGTTTTTCTGCTGGAGGTTTTCATGCACCCCTGCCCTCAAATCCCCAATTGAAATGACACTTGAATGCTTAGCATGAGGCAGCCGTCTGTCACTGTGTGCAGCAGGTAAGCTCTCAAGTGTGACTGTGTAAATGAATGTGTGAGAGGCAAGCTGTGAACTCTCTTGCTGGTGTGAAATGTACTGTATGTAAACGAGAGTGTGTGTGTGCGTGTGTGTGTGTGTGTGTGTGTGTGTGTGTGTGCATGTGTCATGACCACACATAGTAGTTAAACGACTCTCTCTCTCTCTCTCTCTCTCTCTCTCTCTCTCTCTCTCTGTCTGTTTCTCTCTTTCTCTTGCACACATACCAAAATGTACACCAGTAAGGTCTTCAGTATGTTACATTATATAAAGTAGAGAGGCAATGTACGCAATATTAAAGAGAGAGAGAGAGAGAGAGACTAATAGGAATCCAGACACAAAATGGAAATATGTGAAATTACAAATTAGAGCGCGATAAGAGGCTGGAAACGGGTCTCAAGAGGGAGAAACGTCAACCTTGATGCCTTGATGAGAAGGTGAAAGGCTTAAAGTGCACCTTTGATGTCACTTATTGTAACTGCTGTATTATTTTACTGTCTATAATACTAAAAGATAAGATGGAATAGATTTGGAAGATGAGTGAATGTGCATTTCTCTGTATGTGTGTGTGTGTGTGTGTGTCTTCACGGACATCCTCTAGAGTGGAGTGATGTTTTTGTCTTCCATTAATTAACGGCATCCTCTCGTTAATCTCTCGTCTGTAATGAAGGATCACACACAGATGGTCTTCTCAGAATGAGAGAGAGAGAGTCCACAGAAATGCTAATTTGTTCTTTCTCTCATCTCCTTTGTAGCCTCTTGAGGCCTTGGGATAAGTATGGACACTCAAGCATGCATGAGGTAGCTCGTGTGCATGCTGCAACACTGTTATATTGATCTACCTCTCTTTGCATTGAATTTAACCTTTGTATTGAATTTTATAACCCAGAACTATTATCTTTATAATTAAACACTTAAAAAACTATAGCTATTTTTCAAATTTTTTGTACTTCTCAATAATAATTTACAATAGCTCAGGCCCCTGTAACTTGTCCAACCTTTTGGTTTTTATTTTATTTTTTAAAACTAGAATAGACAATTAATGAGATACAAGACCATGGCAATACCATGGCAATACAGTTTTACAAAATCTGTTGACGTGTGAGAAGCAAAAACAAATGCAGAGCTGTTGAAAATACAATACCCTCTAAATTATTACCCTTTCAAATTACATTTATTTCAGGTTACCTGACATGGTAACAGCTATCTAATTGGATTTCATATTAACTAGTATCATTGCATATCCTGTGATGCTTGTTGACTACTATCCAACATTCTCTACTAGCCCTGCAGGTCTACTTAATGGACTGTAGAAGTAGTGTCATGAGTTCAGAAAGCTCTAACAGGCTAACTGGTGAACCAAAGCATGAAGCGCTTAATTCAATTAGCCAATGCTAACGTTACTGGGATAAAGCACTGGCTCTGACACCAAGTGAGTGATGTGTCTTTCTATAGGGGGCTATAGGGGGAACTGCATGGGCTGGATATGTCTTGCTGCCACCTGGATCTTATTGAGGTTGCATGCTTGTTGCCAGTGTTGGGCAGTACTAGTTAAACTATATTTCTCAGTAGCGAAACTGATTTCTCAATTCTTGATATTATAGCAGTTGTATTTCCTTGAGTTTCCTACCAATACTCTGATATAATATTACAGTAATGCTTTTCTTCAGTTTGCTCAGTGCTGACTGTGTCTGTATACATTGATTTTGTATGCGCTTTGTGTCAGCATGTGTTGCTTTTTTGTGCTCTTGCGTGTGCGACCGTGCTTGCACCAGGTCGTGCCAGATGTGAGCGGCGATAAGTGTCTCATTGTTGTCAGCGGTGTCGGAATAAAGCCGTGTCGAACAGAGAAAACCCCAAGCTAGACTGTCTCCTTCAATACCTTCCCTTCTCTCAACGGCTGGTCTCAGGCCAGCTGTGGCAGGTGGCTTCTTGTGGCTTCGTGGCAGCGTTTTCTTCATTCTGTTGCTCTCTCTTTTTTTGTGTTTTATTTTTTTGTTCGGTCTGGCTCCAACTAGTGAGAAGAAGTCATGTGTTCGGACTGTCACCATCTGCTGTGTGTGTGTGTGTGTGTGTGTGTGTGTGTGTGAGTGAGTCTCTCTCTCTCTCTCTCA
>JAOEGT010026326.1:0-10252 GCA_025447795.1 Speoplatyrhinus poulsoni | reverse complement strand
ACAGACCCTCTGTGACGTCACCATAGACTGTATATATAAATGGACAGACCCTCTGTGACGTCACCCATAGCTTTTCTTGGATTTGAACACCGCGCTGAGCTGGCTCTGGCCGTTGCCATCTTTGCAGTACTCTGCCTGTAACGCCCCTCTTTGCTCCCTTATTCAGTATAATGGGATATATGCATGGCTAATATATTTTTTTACTGATGATTTATAAAATAAATAATCCCCCGTACAATTGGCATGAACGGGCAGACTAGCTATAGAGACCAAAACCTATTTTTTAAAACAGGCTGTAAGCATGTTTATTTTTGCTGTAAATTCTGACATTTTAACATTGGAGTCTATGAGGATTGACTCCCTCTTGCAGCCGGCCTCAAGTGGCCATTCGATGAACTGCAGGGATTGGCACATCCGTGTTGTATTGGTTTCTCAGCAACAGAGGATGTGACGTAGGATGTGACGTAGGGCTAATGGGCTGAAGTAATCATATGAAAATAGCATGTCTTAGAGTATATACTGCCATCTACAGGTACAGATGAGCAGTGCAGATGTTACAATGGAGGGAAATGGCAGCGGCTGATATTTTGTTGGAAAGAAATACCTGTAGATCATTCTGTACCTATGCAATTATGTTATGCTCCCATTTAAGATAATTGTGTTTACGTCAATGCATACAAGACTTTTTTGTTCTAAAATCTAAACCATTATTTAGGTTTTTTTTTTGGCCAGCATTTTCCAATTAAAAAACGCTGCTTTATTTTCCTGTTGAGTTAACACACACCTGAGTCCAAGCGCCCAAAGATGCCATGTTTAGTTATACAATAAACACAGCTGCGTTTCTAGGGCATAGAAATAATTTGAACAGATTCAGTGAGATGAAAATATGTAACAGCTGTTGATTATTATAGTTCTCATTATCGAGAAAACAAACAAAAAAAAAAAAATAACCTTTTATGTTGTCCATATGCAACTGATAGAAGCGCGTAAGCGGTAGCCAGTGATCGGGACCCGCGTGTGGGCTGTGTTTGAAATCTCAGCAAAGCGAGGTCAATTTCGCCAATGCGCTCGCCCTGCTTGCTCATTCAAGCGTGAATGAGGCCGAATGGATTTGTTGAATGCACAAGGGCCTCGCTGAATACTAAATTTGACATGAAGGCTTCGGATAGGAAATGTCTCGCAGTTGTTGCTCCAATCCGACAAGGCTCCCCCCCACCCCCCCACCCCCAACTCACAGGTATAACGTGAGCGTTGTTTTATAGCTGAATGTACAGACACAACATATATCTGTTTGAGGCTTATACACAACATATTTTACATTTATCAGGTTTACATTGCATGAAGCCCATTTGAGATGAAGACTTATTTTAAATAGTTTTGTGGCGTATTTCTGTTTCCCTCTCACACCGGATGTATTGTTTTAGTGAAGGTGTGTCAAGCACAGGGTAAATGGTAAATGGTAAATGAACTGCATTTATGTAGCTTTTATCCAAAAGGGCTTTACAGTATTTTTCACCTGTTTACACACACACACACACACACATTCATACGTGGATGGAGTACGTGTATTCGTGCATTACAACAGCTCTCCCTGTGTGACAGGAGACGTCCAGATCCACAGAGACGACCGTTACAAGCACCAAAGAAGCACTCCCAGCCGCAACCATCTTTCATGATGAACAGGTACAGTGAGCCGTGCACGCACACACACACTTACACTGACATGCACGCGCGGTCGGCCCGGCTGAGTTAGTGGATTACAACACACCTTTTCCAGAAAGCTTTTAACCTGTAGTTTTTTGTTTATTGTCTAATATATGTTTATTTTATTTTACTGTGAAATAGGTTGTTACTGTGTAAGATGTCCTTGAGTCTTGAGAAATCAAATGTATTATTTGTAGTATCATTATTATTATTATTATTATTTGTATATAACTAAACAGGTGTTTGCTGCTGCTATTGTTTAGAATATCGCATGTCACCTTTAAGGCGTGTATGTGTGACTTGATGTTAGATTAATGCACAGCTGACGTCAAATAGCTCCACACAATGTGAATTTGTGAAGCAATGTGACCCGGTAACCAAAGTGGAACAGCAGGTGATAATGGCAGGGAAATGATTGTGTGTGTGAAAACAAAAATAGTGTCTGTCTTTCTTTATAACGGACTGGAAAGACAGACTATAAAAAAAAAAAAAAAAAAAAAAAAGAAAATGGCCAAGAATGAACTAGAGTCTAGACCTCTCGGACCACGGGATGTGTATGTGCTGTGTATGTGCTCTGATTAGTGTCTCGCATTCCACACCTGTCAGTCAAGACGACTGACCGGTGGTGCATTAGCTCATGCTGCTTAAGTTGTGATGCAACAGCTTGTGACAGCAGTTCCAGCATGCGACCACTAGCCTTCAACCTGAGACGACGTCTAGTCAGCCGGTTATCTCAGTCCCTTCACATGCGCCAACGTTCCTAGGCAACAGAATATGAATGTTATTATTATTATTATTATTACACCTTTAAAAGCCAATCTCGGACTGTAACGTGCTGAACCTTAGAATAACCTTCTGATTGAGCTCAGTTGAGGGCCACAGTACTGATATCATCATTTTAGCGTCCTGCCTTTTTTAACAGGTTATTCATGATCAAAGAGTCCAGAAGACCAGCGTGGCTGACAGTTATGGAAACCATTACAGTGAAACAGGTACAAAATGACACTATTCTGCACTTCCTTTCATATTGTAATTTAACTCCTTTTTTTGTATCACATCACTGCCACTGTTGTGTATATTAATCATTAGTCCCTTTATGGATGAATAACGTATGAGCTATTTAAAATAAGTTGGGGAGTGCAGATGATTTTAATTTCGGTGCATGGCGGCAAATCTAATCAGGTCACAGTCAGGAAGGTAAAATATCGGAAAGTGGAAATTGGGCAATAACTAGCTAGCATGGTCTCAGAAAATGAGAACTACTTTGGTTTTTAATGAAATGATTTCTTTCTCTTCCCAATCCACCGAGCACCTCGCTGGGAATGACTTAATGAGGCGGCCTTCTTCTTGTGTCTAATTCAGTTACGGTGGTTGGAGGAGACGACCTGCCCAAGGTTTCCACTCAGGCTTTGAAACAGCAATATGAAAAAACCATCGAAGAGGCCACACCCAGCAAGCAAATTAAGGTAATCACCATCTAGGGCTATTTTTCTACAGTACTGTACATATAAGATTTTATGGGAGTTTTAATAGGATGGCTATTTGTATGTTTATGACGCAGCCGCTAAATAGTATGGGCTGCTAAATATTATCAAAGGCTGCTAAATATTATGCTGGGAATGTCTTAGGTACTTGTGCGCGTGTGTGTGAGAATTCATGGCAAAGCCTTCCCTCAAACTGAACCACATGTGCATATGTTCATCTCAGATCCTCCTTTGATCTAGAATCAATATTTCAGTCAATCTATAACTAGAGCCAAGAAACACAGAGTTAAGCTAGCCACGTGGGCCAGCTGGTTTGACATTTAAATTATGTTTGGAGTCTTTCTATAGTTCATTTTAACCTTTTTTCCTTCTTAGCCAACTCTTACACGTTTGAACGTTTCATTTGACTTAATGATGTTTTCTTCTACCTTAATCTCAGTGGGGCTAACCGTGTTATATAAAGGCTGAATACATTTGCGTTTGGTGATATAATGGTACTGTACACAGAAAAAGACATGGAATGTATTTCTTTCTTTTACTAAGACAGATTTACACATAAAACACCTATGCCATATACAGTATCAATAAGGCATAATAATGATGATGAATTCCTTATATATACAGGTATGCTGTACAGTATTTAGTAATAATAAGAAGAGATAATTCTTTTGGCCATTCTTTTACCCAGTGATACATCTAATTTTCATTCTTGTCAAACATCATTCTCTGATGTAATATTTCCTACTTTACTTTCCCTTCCCTAGTCCCTTAAAATTTATATTTCCAGATACGGACAAACCAGGTCCAGAAAGTCAAAATCCTAACCAGGTATTTGCTCCACCAATGAGCTGAAAGTTCATTTATTTCCCTCCCGCTTCTCGGGTGCTGAGGTACTGCCTGGTTAAAGCAAAAACCCGGTTAGCTTTTTAACGTAATAAACCTGATTTATCTACATAGAATATTTTCCAACTTTTTCCAACACAACTTTCTCTTTCCTTTTCCTTCTTTAACCAACCCGGCATATAAACTCTAGGTTGACGTGGACATTAACCAGTTTCAATGGCCACCAGTGATCCAGACCTCTAAAAGCTCAGCACTCACCAGCCACGAAACATCCTCCACCTTAACGACGGCCTCCGCCACCTCCTCAGCGGTTTGTGAGACCATCGATCTCTTCCCTCCTCCGCCCTTGTCGGACCTGCTGCAGGTACCTCAGGAGACCCCCGAGTACCGTACCTCTCCCCAGCCTCTCGACCAGGCCCCCGGCTATTGCACCTCCCCCCAGCCTATCTACCAGGTCCCCAGCGACCGCGTATCTCCTCAACCTCCCGATCAAGTCGCCCAGCAGAGGCACACGGTTGTGGACAAGGAGCAGTACATCAAGCAGAGGAGCCTGGCCGAGCTGAAGCGCCTCTACAAGCACATCCACCCGGAGGTCCGCAGGAACCTGGAGGCGGATGTCCTGGGCCAGCTCGGCAATGCCGAGAGGGGACGCCCGGGGGGCGAGGAAACAGCGGGGGAGGTACAGCAGGCGCGCCACATGTTCGAGAACGACGACGATGACAGCAGCCCCAGCAAGTGCATGAGCCCCGAGAGGGAGTACATGGAGTGGGACGAGATCCTCAAGGGGGAGGTGCAGTCCATGCGGTGGATGTTTGAAAACAAGCCGCTGGACGCCATCGGGGACGAGTCGTCGGAGGAAACCGAGGCGCGGAACATCACCCAGCAGGAAATAGTCGCCGGCCAAGACGTCCGCTACACGGCGTGGATGTTTGAGACGCGGCCCATGGACACCCTGGGTACGGAGACGCCCGATTCTGCCGGACAGGACGGGAAGTTGGCGGAGCTCGCCCGTGGTGACGTCCGCACAGCCACCTGGCTATTCGAGACGCAGCCACTGGACTACCTGAACAAGATATACCAGGAAGAAGAGCAGGCCACCGAAGAAGTCACGGCGAAGGACATCACAGGAGGTGATGTGAAGACCGCCCGCTATCTCTTTGAAACCCAGCACCTAGATTCTCTGGGTAAAATGGAGACCGTTGACGAGAGCCACTTCCTGAACCTGAAGTCCGAGCTCGAGGAGGTCAAAGGGGAGGTCCGGACGACCACTCGCATGTTTGAGACCCAGCCCATGTGCGTCATCCGAGGAGACTCTGGGGAAATGCTGGAGATAACCACCATCAGCCGTGAGGAGACCGAGAGGGGAGATGTGAAGACGTCCCGCTGGATGTTTGAAACCCAGCCTCTGGATATGATCAACAAGGATCCCTCTAAGGTGAAGTTGATCTGCGGTGTCTCAATGGAGGACAATATTGAAGGAGGCGTGAACAAGGGCAGGTGGCTTTTTGAGACGAAGACCCTGGACACTATCAACAACGAAGAATGGGAGAGCTCAAGGAAGCAAAAGGAGGAGATTATAGGCACTGACGTCAGGAAGCATTGCTTCGTGTTTGAAACTCAGCCGATGGATACTCTGAAAGACAATGCCAATGCCAGGCCTTCACTGTCAGAGGAGATTGTAGGTGGCGATGTCCAGTCGGCAAAACATCTCTTTGAAACGGTGCCCATGGAGGCCCTGAAGGATTTGCCTGAAGTAGGAAAACTCCAAAAAGTGGTGGCATCTGAGGAGGAGAAAGGTGACGTCAGGCATCAAAAGTGGGTTTTTGAGAGCCAGCCGCTTGAAAATATTAGGGAAGATAAAAAGGAAATTACTCGGACTGTGAACATAGAGGCTCTTGACAAGGGAGACGTAACAAATTACAAGGAAAGGTTTGAAACCATGGATTTGAGTAAATGCGAGGGGACTCAGAGAATACAAGTTGAAGGTGTAACGAGTGGCTCTGTGAAATGCAATAAAGTCATTTTTGAATCCAGTCCATTGTATGCAATGCAGGACAGTTCTGGGCACTACCATGAAGTGAAAACTGTGCGGAGAGAGGAGATCGTCAAAGGAGATGTGCGGAGCTGCAGGTGGATGTTTGAAACACGACCCATCGACGAATTTGACGAGTGCATCGACAAGTTTCAGATCATAAAAGGAATTTCAAAACAGGAGATTGAGTCTGGCGACGTCAAGACAGCAAAATGGCTGTTTGAAACTCAAGCGCTGGACGCCATCAAGTGTTTTGGCGAAGATGAAGAGTGTACAGCTAAAGACGTGATTGAGATTGAGAAAGGGGATGTGAAAACCTGTAGGTGGCTGTTCGAGACGCAGCCCATGGACGTTCTGTATGAAAAGGTAGAAAGACACGAGTCAGATGTCCAGGATGTCCAAAAAGGAGATGTCAAAACTTGCACATGGCTGTTTGAAACGCAGACGCTTGACAACATCCGTGACCACACTGATTCAGAGTCCGAGACCATTCTAAAGACGTGCACTGTAAAACAAGACGACATCTACGGAAAAGACGTGCGACTGGCTCGCTATCTCTTTGAGACGGAGAACCTTGAGGACATCACAGGGGAAGATTCCAGCTCCTTCCGGAGGGTCACAGAAATTGACATACAATCGGGCGACGTCTCCAGGATGAAGTACATCTTCGAGAACCAATCGTCGGACATCATGAGCTCCACCTCGGAGGAAGCGATGCACAGGATGAAGACGCTGCAGGCCGAGGACATCCAGAAGGGAAACGTGGTCACCTGCACCTGGATGTTTGAGAATCAGCCAATCGACGCCATCCGTGACGATGATTGGAAGGAAGTCGGGGAAACGCGCACAGTGACAGATGTGCAGGGCGGCAATGTCGACAGAGGGCGGTTCATTTTTGAGACATATTCCCTCGATCAAATTCAAGACGAAAGCTCAGAGACTGACATTTCAAAGCTGACCAGCGTTCTCCGAGAGGAAATACAGAGGGGGGATGTGAAGAACTACACCATGATGTTTGAAAATCAGCCACTGTATGCCATCTGCGACAAAGAGGGCCACTACCACGAGGTGACCACAGTCACAAAAGAAGAAATAATGAGGGGAGATGTAGTGGGGGCCAGGTGGCTCTTTGAGACCAAACCCCTGGATTCAATCAGAGATTCAGAAGAGGTGTATGTGATTAAAGCTGTGACAGAAGAAGGCATTAACAAAGGAGATGTGAGCTCCGCCAGGTGGAGGTTCGAGACCCAACCCCTTGATGAGATTTCTGAGGACATGAAGGTGAGGTCGAAAACTGTGGAGGACATACGAGGCGGCGACGTCAAAACGAACACACAGCACTTTGAGTCAGAGGCGGACCACAAATACGTCCGAACTGTCAGCGTCAGCGAGATCCAGAAAGGGGATGTGAAGTCTGCCACGTGGATGTTCGAGACGCACACCATTGACCAGATCCAGGGCGAAGGCGATGAATATGATAAAATGGATACAGTAACGAAAGAGGAGATAACAAAGGGGGACGTCAAGCAATCGGTGTGGCTCTTTGAAAAGAATCCTCTCGACAGAATCAAAGAGACAGATGAGACAGACCCGCCTGTCGCCAGGGAGTCGATCCCCCAGGCTGACGTCAAAACAACGAAGTGGCTATTCGAAACAACCCCTTTCCACGACTTTAATGAACGCAACGTGGAAAAGACGGAAATAATCGGGAAAAGTATTAAAGAGACCCTAGAGGAGCTCTATTGTCAGAAAATGGTGGATTCCCAGGGGATTCTCATTGAGGCAGATGAAATCGGCGATGTCCGAATGGCGAAATATAATCTCATGAATCAGGAGGCCCCACAAATCCAAAAGGAAGAGGTTCTCCGGGGGGATCTGACCAACATCATGATAAACCTCTTAAACCGCAGGGAGACAACCAACAGGGGGATCACTGTGGACAAAGAAGAGAGGGGTGATATTACCAGCACCGTGCGGAATCTCTTCAACCAGGAAAAGGGAATCAGTGTCGAGAAGGAGGAGATTATACGCGGTGACATTAGAGAGGCCATGAATAATCTCCTCAAGGAGGAAGGCTCCTCTAAGCGCGGCATACTCATTCAAGAAGATGAGAAAGGAGATGTGAGAATGACGATATACTCCCTCTTAAATAAAGATGAGAGAACTAGCTTAGAGAAGGAGGATATTGTTCAGGGCAATGTCAGGGGAACTCTTCACCGGCTTCTTTCCAATCCAGGCACAGAGGAATCCATAAGGATAACGGTGGGAGATGCAGAAAGGGGCAATGTGAGCTTCTACTCCACCTGCATCGAGTCCGGAGCGCTGGACTACCTGAAACAGCTCCAGTGCGAACCCAACAGCTCCCCGGAAAAGGTGGCAAAAGAGCAAATAGTAGGCAGCGACATTGAAGAGACCAAAGTGAGCCTGAGGAGGAACCAGCAGCATATCGGCCGCACGGTGGCGGAAGACGACATCGTCCCCGGCGACGTGCACAGCACCGTAAAAGTGTTCATGACGGAGCCCACGGTTACCTTCAGAAACCTGGAGAAAAAGGACATTGTTAAAGGGGACCTGAGAGCGGCGCTCCATTCGCTGACCCTGGCCTCCAGCCAGAGAGCGGTGGTAGAAAAAGAAGAGGTTGTGAAAGGAGATATACCCACCACTTTAAGGTCACTCGAGGAGGCCCAACTTCTAGCCAAAGAAGTGGAGAAGCCGGAGATAATAAGGGGAGACATCAGAGGCGCGCTCGAGTCGCTAGAGAAGTCCGCGCAGGCAAAACCTGAAGCAAGCGTGGAGGATTTAGTGCCAGGTAACATCAAAGGCACCCTTAAGTGTCTAGAGGTAGCCAAGCAGGCTGTTAAAGATGTTGACAAAGAGGAAATTGTCAAAGGAGACGTCCACAATGCCATGCTGAGTCTACACGAGGCGTCGAGTGAGAAAAAGTTTCTCCAGCATCAAATCAGCGAACAGGGCGACGTCAGAGGCACCATCCAGCTTCTGCTCGAACCCTCGTCTTCTCCCATCATGCAACGCCGGGGCAGCATCGAGGGAGATGTGAAAACCTCAATTAAATCCCTCTACGAGGGCCAGGACATGGTGCAGATTGAGAGAGAGGAAGTAATAAAAGGAGATGTTCAAGGGGCCATAAAGTGTCTGATGCAGAAAAAACAATATTCCAACCCAAAACGCATGTATCCTCACAAGAAAGCCAGCGTCACTGTAAAGAATCCGTCACCCCAGAAGCAAGCGGAGCGCAAATGCTCTCACGCGGGCGAGGATAAGAGCAGCAGCCTGTTCCTTCCAGCCCCCGCGGTGAGAAACCTTCCCCAGAGCCCCGAGTCACAGAGGCACACGCGGCAGCATATCGAGAGCAGCACTGTGAGGGCAGTGGGAATAACTCAAGAGGCCCAATCTCTCACAATAACCAAAACAGACAATGCATCTGAGACCGCTGAGCAGATGAGCATAAAGGCAAAACAGAAAATGCAGCCCCCAAAGAAATTACCAGCCTCTAATCCCGTTATCGCTAAGAATAAGCAGATGACTACTAATGAGCAGAAGGACGCTGGAGCGTGTGCAGCCTTGACTACCATGACAACGGCAGCTCAGAGTGTGTCGCAGTCCAGCGTTTCGACGTCGCACACGTGTGAAACGAAAACGGTGCGGCAGGTCCAGACCACGGTCGCTCAGCACACGGCCGTGACGCAGAAGGTCATGGCGTCGTCGTCGGAGAGCTCGTCGGCCTTGCGTACAAACGCGGAGGCCCCCACGCTCACCCGGAAGCAGAACCTTAGCGGCAAAAGTATGGTAATAACCGACTCCCACCCGCGTAACCCTGGCAACAAAGCTAAGGGCGCCATCAAGAAGGCCAAGCCCGAGATTCACTTTCCGCCCCCCCCTTCCTCTCCACCTCCCCCGTCGGAGTCGGAGCTGTCCCTCCCGCCTCCGCCCTCCCCCGTGGCAGAGAGCCCGGGGTCGGCCTCGTCACACCCCCAAGACACCGACCTGCCGCCCCCCCCCCTCCACCGCCGCTGGAAAGTGAGTACTTCCCTCCCCCTCCTCCAGACTTCCTCCCCCCTCCTCCGTGCCAGCAAGAGTTCAGCGCTTTGCCCCAGCTGCCCCCTACTCAGACAGGGAAACCCCTCAGTAGGCCCCTATTTAAAGTCCCCAAACATCCAGAACCCCCCAA
>JAOEGT010026315.1:0-24823 GCA_025447795.1 Speoplatyrhinus poulsoni | reverse complement strand
TGTAGCTTTTTAAAATGACCCCAACAACTATATACTCCATGTATTTAGATGAATGTTTTGATTGATTTTGGGTCACAATCAAGGACAATAGCATAGCATATATATTTAACATAAATATCTCCCTGGTGGTAGACTGTTTGGTGTGGACTATGTAGACCAGTGTTCCCCAATCATGTTTCCCACACAGATGCTTGGACATAATAGCTAACTAAGACAACAATGTATCTCTACTGGCAAAAGTTTAGCTATCGAATAATTATTACAATAAATACACATTACATCGTGCTGTAGGTTGTTGTAATGCTTGGCTGTAAAGGTTGGCTATTCCATGTTGTTGGCCCTTCATGGCTCAGTGCCCGACCTTGACCAGCCCAGGGGTTGCCAAGCACCAGCTGTGCCCCCCGTACTGCACCATTCGAGGTGCAAGGGGAGGAGGGGCACAGTTAAAGTGGCGAGGTCTCCAATGCAAAGAAATTAGTCAGAATTTCTGGAGCTTCTGTTCATGACTTATGGTACTGTAGGCTGTTTGAATGCAAGGTGGAGACAGAGGTAGTGGAAACAGTGTTAAGATCGTGGCACTCATCTTTCTTTCGCTCCAGCAGCCATGCTATAAACTCTGATAGGCATTAAAAGACCCCTACAGCATGCAGTGAGCTGTAGCTTCCAGTGTAAGGTGTTGGATGTTGCAGGTTGTCTCTATCTGCTCACTGCTGCCTTTCCAAATGGATCTTTTCACTTGCTAGCACGAGTTGGTTGTTCAGCTCATCGTTGATATACATGAAAGAACCAACCAGGTGTGAAAGAAAGTTGCTCTGGATAGTCTTCTGTAGCTGGTTCTGAGGTAGTGCTTCTCAGGTGGCATTCCTTTTGGACCCACTCACTGCTGCTGTCGTACATGTAGCCATTTCTTGAGCTAGCTGAATGTGACTCATGAGTTCAGTGAGCATCAATGATAAGGTCTTGCTCATCATCAATCATGCTCTTTTCCCAAAAAAATAGCTCTTAAAATATTTTTGTTTCTCACTTTTCTATATATTAACATGCTTGAATAACTTATATAATTTTATTGTATTTCTTAAAAGTAAAATGGTCATCTAGCAATCTGATATAAAGTATATGTCTGTCTACAGACATTTAGGCCAACACTTCATGTCTTAATTTTTTCTTTAAGGACATACATTATATTTACTATAGACATGCCTTGTTTACAGTTATGCATGCAAATGGGGAAAATAATGAATATGGCCCTTTCTGGAATGAATAATGAAATGCTGGTTTTGTTTCAGGGTCAGCCTTTTGGTGCCTATTGGACATTGTACCAATAAAAAATGAGAAAGGAGAAATGGTTCTCTTCCTTTTCTCATTCAAGGACATCACTGACACCCATGGAAAAGGTCACCATAGCAGCAGGAAAGAGGGTAGGCTATTAAACTTGCTTGAGGGAAAAAAAAACACCCTTGTATTTGTTTAGTTGGGACATGATTTATGATCGGGTTGTCTTCTAGCCCCTTGCTTTCTTTTTCACAGTGTGTCACTTGTTTGTTATTGTCATAGTTACCTGGCAATTTTGTTCCTTCAGCGTTCCTTCATTGAACCCAGTATTTTCCAGAGGAAAGTTAATCTTTTACTATGGCATAAATAAATACATTTGGTGTGATTTAGTTTAATGAAAGTCGAGCACAAGTTGTGATTGAAATACTAATGAAAGTGATTATCTCACAAATGTGTTAATTTGTTTAACAAAAATCTCCTAAATCCACATTTTCAAGTTTACAATGCGGCTGTTAAAAGTAATTTCAAAGACCTGGCTGAGATGCATGCACTGATGTTTGCTCTTTGACCCTGTGAGCATTGTAGAGGACCGAAGGAGAACACAGAAGAGCAGTTCTCACTTCACTGAGGCAAGGAAGCGTGGGCGCACCATTCTCTACCAACTAACACGCCAGTTCTCCAGAGGAGGAAAAGCAGAGGTCAATCTGGGTGGTGTGAGTACCTCTACCACACCCTATGTGGCACCGAATACAATATATACTAGGTTGTGATTGTCTGTGTACCTGATTGGGCCTGTATGCAGTTATCATGGAAGCCCTAATACCGGCTTTACTGTAAATAGATAATTATATATATTTTTTATTTAATTTAAAAATAAATCAGAAATTCACCACAGAGAATACCTTCTTTCTTTTAGATTTTATGATGATATAAGCATTTTATGGAAGACAATACCTGACCCAGATTCATAGAAATTATGTATTTCTTTAAAAGACATATCTATCTAGACAATCCTTGTGTTGGTGTCTTTAAGAATCCAGAAAACATGTTTGTGTTGCACCTTGACATGAGTAGCTGTGTAATATGTGTACAGTATGTGTTTTCAACATTGTAGTCAACATTGCGTTTTGTTAGTTGCCTTGCCTAGGGTCTCTAGGGCTCCGTATGAATACGGTATAGACAAGAATTTGGAAAATTACCATTCCCTTGTGAATTACAAACCCTTAGACACCTTTGCATCTTGTTAGATTTTGCCCATGAGTATGGTTAACGTGGTAGAAAACCATTTGTCTTTCGAGTAACATTAGTAGCATTTACATTTATGGCATTTGGCAGACGCTTTTATCCAAAGCGACTTATATCTAGTACATTTGTCAATAGTATGCAACCAATATAATATAAAAATAGTTATAGCATTTTGTTATCATGTCTACTACCAATGTCAATATATAATTAAATCCAACAATGTACCTATACAGTAGTTGCCTGAATGTGGGATGAAGTGTCTAATACTAAAGTGCTGAATAAATAAGAGCATGACAGGATTTTATTGTATTTATTTTTTAGGGTAGAGAGAAAAATAAACATGAAACTTGGAAAAAAACAACAAGAAACATGAAATAGCATTGAGTGCTAGGGGGTGGAGGTCGCTAATCAAGATTTCGAGGTGGATTGTGAAGAGGTGTGTCTTGAGTCTCTTGACACACCTCAAGATGGGTAATGTTTCAGCAGTCCTGAATGTTGCTGGAAGCTCGTTCTACCATTGTGGTGCCACGACAGGAAACATTCCATACTTCGATGACCAAGTCTTGAGACCTTGTAGCAATAGCAATGCCAGCCGGCTAGACAAGGTTGTAGTACAAAGTACTCTTGTTGGGACCTGGAGCCGGACCATTGCTTGGAGGTAGCTCGGAGCAATTTTCTTTACTGCCAGTATCAGTGTCTTTAATTTGATACAGACTGCAATGTGGAGCCAGTGAAGTTTTCAAAAGAGGAGGGTTGCATGGGAGAGCTTGGGTTGGTTGAATACCAGGCGGGCTGCAGCATTTTGAACAGGTTGTGAGGGTCTAGTAAAGCATGCTTGTAGTCCAGTTAACAGAGTTGCACTAGTCCAGGCGGGAAATCACTACAGTTTAAACCAGTCGTTGTGTCGCTTCCCTTGTGAGGAACAACCTTATTCTTCTGATATTGCAGAGTGGGAATCTGCAGGCACAAGATATTGCAGCAATGTTTGTTGCACCTGATAGTTGATTGTCCAGGATGACTCCAAGACAGTCAGATGGAGGAGAGGAGAGGTAGAGTTGGGTGTCATCAGCATAGTAGTTAATTAGTAATATTAGTGAATTACAGGGCTCTAGTATACAATGAGAAGAGTAAGGGTCCCAACACAGATCCTTGTGGGAGCCCCTGTGTTTAGTGGGCAAAGTTTAGACAGGCATCCATCCCAGAGGATTTGATAGGAGCGATGTGTCAGATAGCACTCAAACCAAGAGAGAGCAGAGTGTGCAATCCCCAGCTCAGCAAGTGTTTACCATGTCAAATGCAGCAGACAGGTCTAGAAGGATGAGGACTGAGGAGAGGTAGGATGCTCTGGCAGTGTGAAGGGCTTCAGTCACCACGAGAAGAGCAGTCTCAGTGGAGTGAGCAGCTTTGATGCCAGACTGGTGGGGGCCCGGGAGGTTGTGGTCTGAGAGGCAGATGGAGAGTTGGTTGGAGACTGCAGGCTCAAGGGTTCTTGACAGGAAGTAGAGGAGGGATTCTGGTCTGTAGTTTTGGAGAGCGGATGCATCGAGGGCTGGTTTCTTGAGCAGCGGTTTGACTCTAGCTGTTTTTAAGGCAGCTGGGTCCAAGCCCGAGGACAGAGAGGAATTGATCAGTGAGGTGAAGAATGGTAGGATGTCCTGTGAGATGGCTTGGAGAAGAGATGTGGGGATAGGGTCAAGAAGACAGGTAGTTGCCCGGTTGAATACTATGAATGTCTGGACTTTTAGGGTGCAGACTGATGTTGTAGCACTGGTAATCAACGGAGGGGCAAAGGAGCTGCTGTTATGTTAATCACATTCTTTGAGAAGGTTACAAAATCATCAGCTGATAGGGATGATGGTGGTGGTTTGGCTTGCAAGGGTCTATTTTGAGTAGTCTGGTGTATCCAGACCCAGAAGTCATTTCTAGGTTCTCGATACACTGCATTGGGAAGTGTTTTCAGTCAGTGCCTCCTACTGGGTGTAGACATCTTAACTGTGAAACTATTGGATATCCTTTAATCATTTTAGCATTGCTACAACTGTTTGTATAGATTAATCTACTGTAGCTCTATAGCATAATTTCCAAACACGCTTGAAGTAATCACACTTAGCCACCCTGAGTGGTCCACCAGCTGTGCGAATGCTGCAGTAAACATGGTTTACAGACTAATCTCATTGGAAAATTGAGCTGACAGCAAAAGTCGGGTGGAGCCAAGCTACTATTTGAGTGCCACATTCATATGGGTTTAAAAAAACATGATGATAATATCAACCCCATACTGACCTCCCCACAAACAACAAATCAGCTATAAACTGAGCGTCATGTTTACATTATATGTCCCCTGTGGTTGCATTGTCTTCATTAGTGACAGTGAGAGTTGAAGCTGTTTCAAACTATGGAGGGTTAAATGAGAAAAGCTGACCTGTGTCTGTGTGTGAGAACACACTATGCAGTTTGTGTACTGTATCTGTATTTATATAACGTAGCAAATATAAGGGCAGAGCTCTCCTTCCCTCGGGCACTGTTTTAAGGGTTATCCAAATATAGTAAACCATACTTTGAGAAATGGAAAGTTAGCTGTTTAATAACTCCTCTCCAGCAAATAATGCCATCATTAACATTCAGTGATTGGCCACTTCACCAATAAAATATGTCTTCTCATGTCCATCTGTCATCTTTCCAGTTATTAGCTTGCCTGATAATGCCACCACAATACTACTGTATCACGTAAATAAACAACATAATGAATAGTTTATCACATATGCAGAATTATATAACACGACCCAGTAGTTATTAAAAGTCCCCAATACATCAGTGTCCATCTATAACCCCCCCCCCACACACACACACACACACACACACACACACACACACACACACACACATTAAATAGTCACAGTAGCATGGTTCCAGTTGTCCTCTAAGACTTGTCATGGCATATGGCATGGCCGTGCCTGGCCCCTATAGTCTCCTGTTACCACCTCCAGAAAACAGGGCTGTGATGCTGCTTGCAAGCCAGACGTGAAGGAGCCTTCGTGGGCATCGGTGCACAGCACCTCCTCCTTGTCTGCCAGGCCTCCTGGTGCCTCCCTTCCATTTCCTCCTACTCACAGATGGCACCGCGCACGTGTGCAATACGCGCACACGCCCTACACACCTGTGTCAAGGGGATACACAAAGCGCACGCGCGTACGCACGCACACACACACACGTCCAAATATTTGGATGGATGGAAAATGACAGCTTGCCATGAAATAGTAAACAGAGCAAAACATATGAACCACAAACCGCAACACCAGACTACAGTAGACCTCATGTAATGTCTACATACAGTAGAATACATACACAGTATCACACCTTCAAATGAAAACACACACTTGCTGACTGTCTCAAATATGCAATGGGACATGAAAGTGTCTCTTACACAGAAATGTCACCTCATCATAATACTGTATGTACAAAGTCCAGAATTGTAATTATCGTGCGTGAATAGTTTAACCTTTATCAAACCAGATGGCCTCATAAAGATCTATTTCAAGAGTAAACTGCCTGCATTTAAATGAGTGGATGAATGTTTCAGACAAGCAACATGGAATCCATACATGCATATTAATACAACATGCAATTTTACAATAAAAATCATAAGGTAAGAAAAACATTTTCTGTGTGAGTAGCCATGATCCACTGGAAGCTATATGTCGATAAAAAGCTTGAAAAAGATCCAGTCTGCAAGCGGTTTTGGTTTAGCCTCGAAACAAAACCATCCACAGCGTTTCTGGTCAGAATGTGACCCCTCGGGAGGGTTTTCCGTTTCTTCTTTTGCAGTCCTCTGACGGCTCACTGGAGAGTGTCTGGCAAATCTCTTCATCCATGACTTTGAAGTCGGTTAGCTTGCACACCTGTCACCGGGGTTAAGCAGATGTGGGGTGCGCAGGCAGAATAAGGTGCATTGCACTAATGAGATGCAATGCACTTGAGTTTAAGTGCTCTTTTTTCTGAAGTGGTGCTCCTGCTTCTGTGTGTGCACTTTACTCTCTGTGCATTTGTACAGCTTTCAGACGAAATACATCAAACACTAATTTACAGTACGCACACATTGTTTTATGATATAAACCAGTATGATTGCTTTATTCATTTCCTACAGACACACACCTGCAGCAGTTAGTAGTCTATAGAGAATTTGGGCTTCAGTGTTGGTTTAGCATGAATGAGGACCTTCGCAAACACGAGTTCATTGAAGTGTTCTGTGCTTGCACACATTCCTACACTCTGCTGGTACATTTAATTTAATAAAGAATTGCTAGTGTTTATATATTTATATAACATTAAATGATAATGTCACATTGGCTTGGGACAAGTTTTGCTGTATCCATTTTCCTAGGCATTGAAATAGGAGCTGAAAAGAAAGGGAAAATTAGACAGGTTGACAGGCTGACACACAGACCCATTGATTAGTGGGACTTAATTAGTTGTATCACATTACATTAAATGTGTACATTATAACCATTATTATTTTGTAATCACATTATGTATGCATAATGTGTACTATCGAGAATGACAATGGCTTTTGAAACCTGCGTGACTGCCTAATGATATTACTGAGTTTGGTACGTGTGTGTGTGTACATTGAATTTCACACACCAAGCCATGTGGGATTGTATGTGTCATCACAGCAACCACCATAGAAACATGATATTGACTGTATTGATGTTAACCGAGAGAAAATGATGCTAAGCCAGGGTTGTTGCTTTCTCTCCAGCTGCTCTAAGCTCAATTGCTGACACCCTTCCCCTCCATTCTGACATGTTGTTGTTGTTCTTTCTGCCACACAAACCTCATCCCGACATTCAGTTTCATACCTCTACTCGATCGTCTACCTTCTTTCTTTCTCTAGGGCTTTCTCCCTCTTTCTTCTGGGTTTCTATTTCTCCTCATTCTTACCTTTTATTGATCATGTTATCCTCCCACTCACTCTATCTCTGTCCTGCTCCATGTCAGGCCCTTTGTTCCTCTCTCTCTCTCTCTCTCTCTCTCTCTCTCTCTCTCTCTCTCTCTCTCTCTCCCCATCCCTCTCTCTCTCCCTCCCTCTCTGCTACATTGCTGAGAGCGCACATACACGCAGGCTGTCAAAGGGAGCACTACCCCTTAAAATGTTGAAATCGTGTTACCTCAGTAGTGGGAATATGTGAAAATGTCTCTTCTAAACCACAGCAGGTATTTATATTCCAGCAATAGCACTCAAACTGACTTGTGAGTCATGAGCTATATTGAAAGATATACAGTAGGCCTATGGGTGGGATAAACATTTGAAAGCGAAAAAGTTCACGTCCATGATTGCTATTCGTACTGTATGTGTGCTGGAAATGAATGCGGTTTATACACAGCCCTTGCTCTGTAAACGGCAACACAAACAAAGCGGAGGAGACTGCACCACACAACACTACTCTAGCCTTGGCAATGTGTGTCCATTTTGGGGGGCGGAGCATCTGATGGAGCACCCTATGGTACTGAAGGGAGAGGTGTTTTAAAAAAAAAAAAAGCATTGAGTTTAAAATCAACAATCTTTCTCCGGCATTGGTAACTCCATGTTATGCCCTCTGACTGTTCTGAACTTTGGAATGTTCTGTTAACATTCAAACATTATGGAACTTCCTCTTTATATTTCACTCTTTCATTACACTTTATAGTTTGAATCTAGTTATATAATGAATGAATGAGAACTAATGAATTTAGATGTTTAATGGACATATAAGCCAGCAACGTTAGACAAATTTCCGTTTTATATCACTGGTCGTCAATCTAATGCTTTGGACTTTCATCTGTTAACCTTGTGTTGATTGTTGTTTTTTGTCCTTTATTGCTGGAGTTCTCTCCCATCCATGTGAACGTCAAGCAGAGGCCATTTTACCTCAAAGCATGCTGGGGCATGCTGACTGGCCAAGATCAGCTGCTGCTGTGTCACATGTGTCCTGACAGCTTTGAGCTTTTGCTTTACATTCAGGCCAGAAAACCTGACTGACCGCCTCTTGGGGCAAATGTCCTGACCCTTGTGTTGTAAGACAAATATCAACAAAAGCACAAAAAAAATACAAAATATCAGATTTTGCTGACTTTACCAGAACCAAGTCAGCCACAGCTGCTATGAGAAAACCTGGACTTTCCTCTGGATTTTCCTATGTGCTTCCAAAACATGAAAACGCACTGATACTGTACCAGTGGTGTTTTGAAAGACTCTGGCGTATCCACTATGATGATTCACGCTGGATTTTTGCAATAGCTTTGTGCAATTCAAAGTTTACATTAGTAGTTTTACACGTCACAGTAGTACATTGTGTCAGCTTGGGTGTTGTTGTTGCCAGGACTGCTCTGAGGTCTTTGCACTGTTGGATCGCAGTGGCTGTCTCCTGTTATTTCCCCAATTACAATCCACCCAGGCCCCTTAACTATACAAAGACATTAACAGCGGGTGGGCACAGAAAATTCATATTGTTTCCTAATTTCCCACCCCCCAATATTGAATGTGTTTTGAAATGGGGCACGTTTGGATTGAATTGCTGCTCCTTTGTTGCCTTTTATTTGCCTTTTATATCCTTTCTGTACTGTCAAAGGGAATAGCTTTGTCCCTTGCCTCCTAAACATGGTTAAGACGATAATGTGCGGCGTGTTCGGCCCATTTGGAGAGCTGCAGGCTCATTATGAGCCTAACAGACACCCAGACCCACCAGCAATATTAGCTTGTTTTCTCACAAATTGGATTTTATTTTTAAATGAAAAGTTTAGAAGGAAGCGGAACATTGAAAGTTGCACACAGCTTCTCCCCTCCCTGCTGTTAAGGCATTGATATTGGCACCAGCCAGGCCATGGCATCTAGAGGAATAAGGCCAAGCGACGTTTAAATCAAATTTGAAATTAGCAAGATGTTAGCAAATAGTTCCTCCGTCATCGTTATACCAGCATTTAAAAGGAGGCTGCTTGGAACAGATAACAGCCTGGCATACATTTTCACATGTGCTGCCCACTGAAACATTCAACATTCATCGAACTCACACAAAAGAGGGTCTTGACATTTGAGGGTGTCCATTTCAGGGACGGACTTGGCCCAATAACATCCATTCAATTGTCATTTATTTGCTCAGGCGCCCATGCCTTTAAGCATCTTGTCACAGAGATATTCATTTATTCCACTGAATTATGGGTTTTGTGTATCCATTGAGCAATGTTTAAAATACATGAGGCTCTAATTGTTGCGGGAGGGGGGCTTTTTTAATCATACATAATCATGAATGTGCGAGAGTGTACGTGTTTTTTGTTTTGTTTTCTACATCGTGTTTTTATCCCTCTTAAGCCCCCCCCCCCCCCTTCACCCCCACCCCAGCCTCTCACTGCTCGCTCTCCACACAGAACATGTTTGAGAGACCCTCGCTGCCGGAGTACAAGGTGGCCACGGTGCAGAAGTCGCGCTTCATCCTGCTGCACTACAGCGTGTCCAAGGCCCTGTGGGACTGGCTCATCCTGCTGGCCACCTTCTACGTGGCCGTCACCGTGCCATACAACGTCAGCTTCACGCCCTACGACGACGCCGAGGCCACGGCCAGGACCACCATCGTCTGCGACATCGCCGTGGAGATGCTCTTCATTCTGGGTTTGCCCAGTGCCTTGGGATTAGGGGTGGGGGGGGGTGATTACTTGTTTTTATAAGGTCAAAGATGACTCATTAAAAATTACACACATAAAGACTTATGGGGTTAAAGTTAACCCCAAACTAAATTAGCAGATTTCCACAATAGCTTGTTCGAAATGTGAAAAGTATCTACTTTAATTACATGATCCACTTGGAATCGTGTGTTATTACTTTGCATAAGTTTATTCCTTGGTTTTTCTCTTGTGCTTGAAACAAGCATTCATTATTTGTCTGTTTTTATTAGAGCTCAGAGTTTCCCCGTCCCCCACCTGAATCTTGAGTGTTATGCATTCCTCTCTACTCCTCCTCGATAGCGCCCATAGCCTCAAAACTATGACTGAGGTTGGGGATTCTGGGGGGTGGGGGTACAGAAGAATATATAATGTGATTATCAGGTCAGCTCAATGTTGTCATAGTCATTCATCGTTTCCCAAAACTAAACTCGTTATTGCACAATTTAGCCATTACGTATTATCTTGACAGATTTGAGTGCCAGATGAGTATTTGCAGAGTCAAGATCAGACTGAGAGATCTGTTTGTTTGTTCTGTCCGCTTGCCACTCTATGAAGCAATCTGTCAAGCAAACATGATTGAGCCAAAATAACAGCCTCTGCCATCTGTCTTAAATTCCTCCTGGAATATGTCTGTAATTCTATGGCAATATTACACAGCAGGTGATGGTCTCGCCATGAGATGATGTCGCACAATGTTCGGCTTCCAGTTCCTTCTATTGTACATTACGTTACAAGCATAATGTCCCATAATCAGCTAGTACAGGGCAAGGTTACACAATAGATTTGGCAATAGATATAATATTAATGTGGTTTGTTATGAATGTTATCCCAACTGAATACTCCCGAAACGCTCTGAAATTAAGTAGCCTATGTTGTCTGCAATTAGCTGTTGAAATGACTTGTGAACATTTGTACTTCCAGACATTATCCTAAACTTCCGCACCACCTACGTGAGCCAGTCTGGCCAGGTGGTGTACGAAGCCCGTTCCATCTGCATCCATTACACCACCACCTGGTTTATTGTGGACCTGGTGGCCGCCCTGCCCTTTGACCTCCTCTACGCCTTCAACATCACAGTGGTGGGTGCATAGACTTATTATGAGACACAGTGAAGAAAATGGCGGCTCAATCTTACCAAGTATTTGCTCATTGTCGCAGTGAGGCGCGATTTTCTAATTAAGGGTGTCGCCATATAATCTGACATGCCAGAGGAATTGTTATCACAAGTCCATCTGTGGAGCCATACATTGAAACTGTTTGTGAACGGCTGTACTTTCAAAAAAATACTTTGTTGATTGGATGAATCATCTGGTCGTTTTCACTGTCGGCACCATAGTCGGCACACCTAAACCACGTCCGTATAGCTATTAACACAACGCTGATTAGAAAGTTCAGTTGTCATAGTAGTACATAACAGTGGTGGGTGTTACTCAGCTAGTTATTCATTATTTATAGTAGTACATAACAGTGGTGGGTGTTACTCAACTAGGTAATCATTATTTATAGTAGTTCATAATAGTCGTGAGTGTTACTCAGCTAGCTGTTAGCTAACAATCATTATACAGTAGTAGTACATAACAGTGGTGGTACTCACGCAGCTTAGCTGTTAGCTAATCATTATACAGTAGTAGTACGTACTGAAACATGAACCGAAAACAGACTCCACAATGAATGCTAAGCACACACTCCCTCCCACAGACCTCCTTGGTCCACCTGCTGAAAACGGTGCGCCTCCTGCGGCTCCTGCGCCTGCTCCAGAAGCTGGACCGCTACTCCCAGTACAGCGCGATGGTGCTGACCCTGCTCATGTCCATGTTTGCCCTGCTGGCCCACTGGATGGCCTGCATCTGGTACATCATCGGCCGCAAGGAGATGGAGATGAACGACGCCGCCACCTCCAACTGGGACATAGGTAGGCCTGAGTCTGTTCCTACCTAATTAGGTAGGAACAGATTCTTAAAGGGTTCGTTTGTAAAGTATTTATTGGTCCCCAACCCTGGCCCTGCTCCGACACACCTGATTTAAATTAAATGTTATCAGTCAGACAGTCTCAGCCTCTCCCTCATTCCATTAGTACTACGCAACTCTGTGATAGCCGTCCGATAGTCTCAGCCTCTTCCGTCCATTAGCACTACGTCACATAAGCAACTGGACGTCTGATGCATAGACGCCTGTAACCCTGAAATCCGAAGTTGAGAAGTAGACTTTCATTGGCTGATAGCATTGTCACACTGACCCCATTAAGTCTGTAAGTGTAATTCCGGTACGACACTAGTGCAGTAGCCTGCTTTATTTACTTATTTCAGTTTCACTACATATATTTTAAGCACAACAGTAGCCTGCTTATCTAATAGAACAAAACCTGACAACAGCCAGAGCTATGTTGGTAAGTTTCTCAACAAATTCCTCTGTATAAATTTAACATCAGACTTTCACTGAGTTTCATAGTTGGTTGTTGTGCATGTCAATCAAAATACCTTTCCTGTCAAGTAGGCGAATCTTGCCGCGGTTAGCGAGCGCTGTGTCCCAGACTTTACGTCTACTAAATTTATAGATTCAGTCAGAGTTTTGTCGATTAGTTTTCCAACAAATTCCTCATTCTACGTTTATGGTCTGACTTGGTCATTGAGTTATGTAGTTGGTCGTCGTGCATGTCAATCAAAATATCTCTTGTCATGTAGGCGGATATTGGCGCTGTTAGCCAGCACTGTGTCCCAGACTTTATGTAAGTAAAAGCGGGCTCTGCAAGACTATTAGTCAGATAACGACCCATTAATTTGAGTCAGGTGTGTTATAGCAGGGATACATCTAAAACATGCAGGGCAGTGGGTCCCCAGGACCAGGGTCAGGAACTAGAGCACCAAACGTATGGCAGTGAGGCATAATTAGCTGCTGTTGGCTAGCAGAAGACTTGTGTTAATTAGAATCAGGTGTTAGCACCAGTATGTCTCTGCTTCGTGAGCATGGCTTTCCACCTTCAGTGTTGCATAGGCTAGAAATGTTCCTGTTTTCTGCTGCCAACAAATACGGCTTTAGGCTAGACTCTCATAATACAATGGGTACACTTTTGCTTCTGTGCCCACTCTCTCCTCGACTACAAATAGTCACAGCTCACCTACTGGGATAGCTCACAGTGCTCAGTGGAAGGATACAGTCCAAACTGTACAACAGCCTACTAATGAGGTGCTGTCTGATGTCATATCAAAATCACATCAAAAGAGTCGATGCAAGCAGCAAGTTCTGCTTGTGTAAAATATGGGTGAAATAAAATCCCCAATAGCAAGATAAATTCTACTTTCTCATCATGATGCAATGGAAGTTGTTCAAGTGTCAGCAAAAAAAGGGGAGCATACACAGAGTTTAGGACGTCAGTGAAACAAAGTCACCTCTGTTTTGCCTTGTGAACTATTGTTAACGGTGGCGCCAGCAGCAAAGGACTTCTGGGGCTTTAGCCCTGAATATACAGTATATAATAAAATAATAATAATACAATCTATCCATCCATATCCGCTTATCCGTAGTTGGGTCGTGGGGGCAGTAGCTCCAGCAGGGGACCCCAAACTTCTCTTCCCCGAGCCACATTAACCAGCTCTGACTGGGGGATCCCCAGGCCAATGTGGAGATGTACAGTAATCTCTCCACCTAGTCCTGGGTCTTCCCTGAGGCCTCCTCCCAGCTGGACGTGCCTGGAACACCTCCCTAGGGAGGCATCCAGGGGGCATCCTTACCAGATGCCCGTACCACCTCAAATGGCTCCTTTCGAAGGAACAGCGGCTCTACTCAGAGTTCCTCACTGATAGCCGAGCTAGGGAGACACCCGCCACCCTCCTGAGAAAATCAATTTTGGCTGCTTGTACCTGTAATCTAGTTTCAGTGTTGGACAAGTTACTCAGGAAGTTACTTATTACTCCTTCAAAAAGTAATAATATTATTTTACTTATTACTGGGTATTAAAAGTAATTAGTTACATTACTAGTTAAATTACTATATTACTTTCACCATCACTACCCTGTCTCACCCCTTCCCGAAAAATGACCACCTGTGTAGTCAGCTCATTTTAGAATTGAATCCTCTTTATTGGAAAAATAATAAACCTTAGGAGTCAACAATCAGCCAAAGTGAAAACAATACAGCCTCTCAGCCCAGATGATTAGACAGGTTGGTTCAATTAGCCTACCCTAAGTTTGCTAGTACCAGAAATCTTGTTCATGTAACGCAGTAATGCAGCATTACTTGGATTAGTAATTGTAATAGTATTACTGTTTTGGAAATAGTAATTACTTACACTACTAGTTACTGAAAAGTAACTAGTTATTGCCCAACACTGTCTTGTTCTTTCGGTCATGACCCACCCTTCATAACCATAGGTGAGGGTACAGTAGGATCAAAAATTGCCCGGTAGATCGAGAGCTATGGGGATTTGAGGTCCTACCTGCTAATTAACACAAGGACATATGTATTCCTAGAAGACCCTATCTATTTCTACCCTGTCTGATATGGACATGCTAGCCTTCTGACCCTGAATGTACTCTCTCTCTCTCACTCTCTCTCTCTCTCTCTCCCTCTGACTCACTCACACTGTGTCAGTCATCATCCTTTTGGCCAGGCTATACCTGCCATTGCCCTCTTATCTCTTGAGTGACAGCAGACAGACGGACAAAGTGATAAACGGACAGGCAGGAAGACAGAGTGGACAGTGAGGCCAAGGTTCAGACACAGACAGACAGAGAATTAAATGTGTACCGTTAAAAACGAATAGTGGGTTTTAATGGTCTGCCATGGCAGGGTGCCCTTTATATTTCAACTCTCCTGTCCGGAACACGTCTTCACAGAGCTTCTCTCGCAGTACTGTAAATTATAGGGGATGTATGTGTCTGCGTGTGATACGTGCGTTGGTGGTCATGCGGTGTAGCAACTCACTGATAAAACCTCTTTTTCATGCCACACAGAGCACGATTCAGCCTACAGAATACTAAATGTGATTTTATTGTGGAGATATCAAGAGCTGGCTTAACGGTCCCTTGATGTGATGACTCCATAATCCATAGCAAAAATATTGCAACTCAATTTCATTGTACTTGCTTGTGCAATGGCAAAAACAAGTGAATAAAACGAAGCTAATATTCTAATAAAGTAATAATAAATACAGTTCTACAGTCAACAACAGTGTGGTGAATGAAACTTCACATCAGAACATAGATGTTTGAGACTACTTATTTTCTCCCCCGCTCCACACAAGGGTGGCTCCACGAGCTGGGCAAGCGTCTGGAGACACCCTACGCCAACAGCACGGTGGGCGGCCCGTCGGTGCGCAGCTCCTACATCGCTGCCCTCTACTTCACCCTCAGCAGCCTGACCAGCGTGGGCTTTGGCAACGTGTGCGCCAACACGGACGCCGAGAAGATCTTCTCCATCTGCACCATGCTCATCGGGGGTACGTGCCACCTCCACGTGCGATGGCTGGCGCGAGGGGCGCCTCCGCTTGGCGCGGGCCAGACGGGAAGTTCAGCGGGGCAAAGGGCGGCTCGGCTGTTTGGCAGGGCCTCTGGGACGCAGCTTGTTGCCGTCTGTACATATCAATAAATAAGATTCACGAAGCCCATTACTGGCACACGTGTGTTGATATCTTCAGTGTGTGGTACAGGTTTCTCCTTAGGGAATTGATTAAACGTAATAATTACAGTGCATGTCTTTTATTTAGATGCGAAAAAACCCTGAAATAAACGAAAAAATCAAGCTAATAAGCACACGATGCTTAACAATATTATACATACATACAGTATATACAAATAATATATGAAATAGCAAGTGGATAACAACTCTATTACTCTATTACAACTCTATAACTCTATATCTGTTACTGTATGTTCACAGCAGGACGATATTGAGCCCCTCCCTGACACATTTCCTCCCACAGCGCTGATGCACGCCGTGGTCTTCGGTAACGTGACGGCCATCATCCAGCGCATGTATTCCCGCCGCTCGCTCTACCACACACGCATGAAGGACCTGAAGGACTTCATCCGCGTCCACCGGCTGCCCCAGCAACTGAAACAGCGCATGCTGGAGTACTTCCAAACCACTTGGTCTGTCAACAACGGCATAGATGCCAATGAGGTGAAACTTACCTGGGGTGTGTCACTGTGTCTAATCTGTAACAGCACCTTGCAACCTAACGACCGCTCTAATTGTTCTCAGGTGTGATTCAAGTGATTTCACTTTTTCAAAAAGTTTCAATTTTAAAGGTATTGTAAGCTTGTATGTCAGCTTGCCACTAATGAATTAACTCAGCCGTGGCGAGCTCAGAGATCTGCAACCAAGGGTGACCATGAAGCCCAAGTTATGGCTTTTCTGTGTTGTTTGTTAGCTTACTGGGTGATAGGTTACAATACGAGCAAGCGGGGACTACTGAAGGGTATTGTGGGAGAGAGAGAGAAACCAGCTGAAGCGTCTGGGATCACCGTTTATAAAGAGAGGACACTTCTAGTCCCAGGTGTGTCCATCAGCCGCTGATTGCTCATTTCCTCCACCTGCTGGACAAACAAAGAACAGATGTAGACAACACGGGATGGGGAAAAGCAAACAAATCACCAGCAGGGGGAGGCAGAGGCGTCACAGACCACTCCTCCGGGACTCCGCCTTACCGTCTCTCTTCTCTCTACATACCGACACAAGCCAAATATTCAAAACAGATGTCCAACTGGGGCCACAGTAGCAAACTAATTAGGAGTGAGTGAACTGAATTAAAGTAAATCTGGAGTAATTGACTTAGATATATAGATAAAAATTTGTAATTATATAATATAATAATATCAAATAAAGTAAATCAGGAGTGAACTGGATTAAAGTAAATCAGGAATGAATTGGATTAGATTTCTAAAGTAAGTATGGATGAAAATCTAATCCCAAGGAAAAGGAAATTGACCAAATTAACTAAATCGTTTGTGAATTGGATTAAAGTTTAGTGCACAAACATATATTTACGTCCATGGAGGAAAACAAGGGTGAGATTGAGGTGGAGATATGACATCTCACTGGCCAAGGGAGGCCCTGAGCACATCCAATTCCACTGTAGCCCATCTGATCCGTCTTAACCAGTCCGGTGTGCCGTGTCTCCCAGCTGCTTCACGACTTCCCCGACGAGCTGCGGGCTGACATCGCCATGAATCTGAATAAGGACATCCTCCAGCTGCCCGTGTTCGACGGGGCCAGCCGTGGCTGTCTGCGCTCACTCTCTCTCCACATCAAGACCTCCTTCTGCGCCCCGGGGGAATACCTGATCCGCCAAGGGGACGCGCTGCACGCAAACTACTTTGTCTGCTCCGGTTCCCTGGAGGTGCTCAAGGACAGTATGGTACTGGCCATACTGGGTGGGTGACCCTGGGGTCAACTGTACCCGCTCTTTCACACTGTGTTATATGGGGGAGGTAGGATTTAGTGCTGAGAATTGTGATAGTGGCAGATGACGATTAGATGAATGTATCATTTATGTATTTTAGTAGAAACAGACATTAACACCAGAATGCCTCCTCCAATAATGTTAGACGGCGTGAATACTTTTTACATCAAATATTTGTTTAGTGTAAATCATTATTTCTTACTTTAGTATTAGTTTAATTCTCTGAATCCAGACCACGGTGAAGTTGACGAGACATGCTGTAACAAACACCGTGCCTCACCGCAACATTTCTGGCTATAGGGAAGGGGGACTTGATTGGATCGGACCTGCCCGAGACGGACCAGGTGATCAAGACCAACGCTGACGTCAAGGCTTTGACCTACTGCGACCTTCAGTACATCAGCATACGCGCCCTGAGGGAGGTTCTGGAGCTGTACCCCGAGTACGCCAGCGTGTTCACCACCGACATCCACAATAACCTCACCTACAACCTGCGTGAAGGAAGCCAGGATGAGGTGCCAAATGCACGCACGCACGCACGCACAAACACACACATGCACACTTCATCATCATTGGAACTGCATTTTGATATTGCACTGTACTGTAGATTTGACACCCTAACCTTAAATCACAATTTATTGTTCTGTTAAACCTTAAAATAATTCCCATTACAAAGCATTTTTCCACTCATGCTGAATACCCTTACAGGTACCTACCCTAGAAAATGAATAGCCTTATTTCAAAGAGATAGTTTAGTGTCACCAGGCACTGCGGTTGAAAATTTGCCACCTGGCTATAAGCAGCGCTTTTACTGAAATGTTGATTGGTGTGCATTGTCCCTGTAAAAATCCAAATGAAATCAAAATTGTCCTTCCCAAAAAGTATTCTGCTAATTTCTGTCTGCTGAGTCTGCTCCACGCTGACATAAATATATATACCGGTACCGTACAGTATGTCCTCTAATACAATCATACGTATCATCTCCTGCAGACTTCTTACTACAATTTGTTGAATGTTTAAAGTTAGAAAGCACTTCAGGGTAAGTTACGCAAATTAAAGGGCACATAAGAACATCTATTTTTTTTTTTTTTTTTTTGTCGGTTCAGCAATTTTGAAGGTGAGAATCCACATTGTTCCGCTTCAGATTAGCTCTGTGGCGGTGAAACCCAAAATACCGGCACACCACCAGACAATGCATTATCCCACTAAAGTGTCATTGCCCCTCTCCTTGACATTTGTTCTGCCAACACAAACCATTCTCCCTGTGGGAGCCCGGTTGTGGCTTTCACGGTGGCGCTGATTTGCCATGCGTCAGTGGCACTCTCGGGCGGGCGTATCGCTTCCTCTTAAGCACCTCAGAGCGCAGTATAGGGTGTCATTACACCCCATACTCAACCTCTCCTCAGCTCTGACTTTTTCTTTTTTTATATGGTCAATATTATGTAAGGTCAGGCAGTCCTGTGTGGTCTGTGATCTACCTGTGTGTCATTAGACTGTTTTATATACAGTACATGCGGTATAAAGTGATAATATTTGTCATGATATACCATTCTAAAAATCATAATTGTAGTAAACTCAGTGTATCAGTATTATTTACAGATGACATTGCAGAAATGTTTTTTTTTTTTACTGGGGTTTTTGCTACGACAAAGTTTAAACTGCAGGAGCCTCCATGCTGATTGTGGAGGGAGAAGTTGCACCGGCAGGGCTTTTTTCCTGAGTGGGGGTTGGTAGTGTGGTGGATGGTTGTGGGGTGGTTTAAGAGCCATTGCACGCACGCTGCTCTACTTTCTCTCGCACCATCTGCTCGGAGTGTGTGCTTAAACACGAGGCCAGGGGAAGAACCGCCACCCCTGACAGGATGAAGGAGTGCTCCGAAACCCAGGCCCTGCTGTCTCTGCACGCACGCACACACACACACACGCACTCACTCACCCATGTATATCATGCACGCACACACACACACGCATGCACTCACGCTGTCCACAGTTACGGCTATTAAAAGAATGATTGGTGGTTTCACTTTCTATAAGAAAAACACTGCTTCCTAGACATATTTATAGTTTGTATTGTGGTTCTAACTAGATAATCCACACTGGATAAAGTATTATTTCTGTAATTTTCAGATACACTGATCATTAAAGTTCCTATCCATACTGTAACCTTTTTTCCAGCTATACATTTCTTTACAATACCTTGTTTGTCGCTCTATTTATCTCATTCTTTGACCTCAGTCAAGGATTATTAATGGTAATGGCTTGCGGTAGTGTTGCAGTCAAGGCAATAGTTTAGGTGTTCTTACCTAAACCGAGACAAAGTCATGACCAAGACCAGAGTGTATCGAGTCAAGACCAAGACCAGACCAGTGTGAGTCCCACACTGTATGACACAGTTAAGATAAAAAACTCAAACCATAGGCACAGAAATACACAAAAATCTGTTCTTCTTCATTCATCTCTTTTTGAAGCAGGACGTTTTACATCCAATCACAGTAATTATGTTAACAAATAAATTACACAATACACTGGCAATGTTATTATATTCTGCAGTTGTGGTCTTGACCGGTCTTGAAGTAAAATCCAGAGCTCTCTGTCTGAGACTAAGGCAAACCAGAGTTAAAATGCGGTTGATTCCGAGACTAGACCGAGCTCTTCAAAAAGTGGTCTCAAGACCAGTACGAGTACAACAACACTACTGTAGATAATGGTTACATGCATAATTATGGAAAATAGTCATTAGAATATCCCTAAATGTTGATAAGATTAGTTTGTGTGAGTGTGTATAGGTTTGGAGCTAATTTAGAGAGTACGTTAATTAGTTAAATGTAGAGTACCGGGGGCAGAAAACATTGTAATTTCAGGAACATTCAAGCCAACACTTTTAAATGACAGAATTAAGCTAAATACATTTTGCTATGTGGGTCACTGCTGGAATTCTTGCCTCATTAATGGTATTGATGTTCAAATAAAGATGCTTTGCGCTATTATTAATTGCTAGTCAATTAATTGTACCCCCTTGCTGCAGGGGTAACTGTTTTATTAAGATACTTTTGTTATGGGTAGAATAATGATAATGGTAATATAATGCAAGGCTGTCAAATCAGAGCGGTATACGTATACATTAAATCACATTAGAAGCTGCACAGATCCTCTCACACAAAGGCACACACCATCACAGCTTCACATGTCTTCCTTCTGGTTGGTAATTGTGGTAAATAGCTAGCAATCTCTCCACAGGCCTGCGGAAAGACAAATCCTCTCTGGAATCTTGCTGCTGTCAACTGCTAAGGACAATTAGGCGATTCTGTTTGCATGACAACAGCTGCCTTGCTGGAAAGTGTTGTTGAGATAATGACCTACAAATAATAACAGAACACAAACCCACAGATCAAAAAGGATGTCTTGCCATTTTCCATTAAGAAAGGATGTTTTTTTTTATTGGGCCTCATCTCTCTGGTTTAGACTATGACCAAACCTTCAACAAATGAGGAGTATTGGACTGAGGAGGATTTCCTGACATTTATATTTTTAGATTTAAATTATTCAACACGCCTGCAGCGGCATTTAGAGTAATGTTTATTGATTTATTTTTGTCTCTATAGGGGCTCGGCAGGTTTTCAAGGTCTCCCAGGATTCAACATGTGAGTTGCATGCACTTTTAATATTCTAATATTCTTTCAGTCTCTGGGGTGTACCGCATAACCTTCCCGAACATTATTTCTCCTATATTCTGTACGGCAAGTGTATTGTCATATTCCAGTGGCCTACTCCTCCCTGAATATGTTTACTACAGTACGAGCTAGTCCTTGATGGTATTATTGGGGGGAAATTAATCTGTATCAAGCGTTGCAGTTCACAATCTTTCAAGTGTGAGGGTCTGATATTTCAAGGTAACCCCCTGTTTTTACTGGGGCATGTTGCTAGGGAGCACTGCAACGGTTTGTGCTAGGACTTCCCCTACAGGTTGAAACTCATTTGGAACAGAGTGAGCAGTTCGGTCCCTTGGGTTAGTTTGATAACTAGGTCAATTGCTCTCCTAATGGGAAACCTTATGAGCTCAATGTCTTGCTACGTACAGTATTCAGAGGTTATCCAGCAATTATAACACTACACAGTGGCTTACCTTATGTCTGTCATTGAACACCACTTTAACAACGGTCACAAATGGTCATGGATGAGCGAGAGAGAGGTTTCTATGTATTGTAGAAGATGAATATAATCAGATAGAGACATATTCATTAGATTAACCACAAATGTTTGACAAGATTGGATGTTATATAGGTATTAACAGTACTATATTATATACAACAATGTGAATGATTTTGAAGACATCAAATATGCTAAATTAGGTTCCGCCTTTAGGCAGAACCCACATGTACAATGTACCACAAGCGTTATTTCTAATGCGTACATCCTCACATTTCCCAGAACCCCCGGGGCTCTATTGAGCACAAGCTGCCCTCTATAGTGGAGACCAAGAGAGAGGAGGCAGGCGAGTTCTTCCACCTGTCTCCAGGCACGCAGTCGCGCCGCAGCCTCCTCCTGCCCAACTTGAGCTCCCCGGTGCGCCGCACGTCCCTGGGGAACCTGCTGGGCGACGAGCTGCGCCAGTTCAACGCCCTACGCCGCTGCCGCTCGCCCAACCTCAGCCGCAGCCTTCGGGGCTTGTCCCCACAGCCCCCGCCCAAGAGAGAGCACACCACGGCCGCCACGGCAGCCACAGCGCCAGCTGTCCCGTCTTCTACCCAGGGGGAGTCCGGACCCGAGCAGAAGCCCTCTAAGCTACTCATACCATCTGTCACCTGCTACGGACCCCCTGACCTGAGCCCAAGGTACTGCAGAGGCCTGTGTGAGAGAGCGTTTACATGATTACACTCTCTTAAAGGTATGGAAATCTAATTGTAAGCTAATACACGTTAGTTAAATTCACCAAATATCTCCTTGCGGCTCGCTAGCTGTTTTTTTTTTTTTATCTAGTTCAAATACCAACAAGCTTTCTCCAGAATGTCTGACTATACTTCTTTAACACAGCTGATATTAATCCATAGTATAAGACTGAATGGTGACCTGTGCTTGCCCTTCAACAGAATGACGACCACCTGTTGTCCTGCCTGTACATTTGATCCACCATCCCTATTTAACCCCTGCTGTCCCAATACTTTAACCCCCCCCCCCCTCCATAATGTGTCAGCATTGTATATGTATCCCCTTTCATGTTGATGTAAACACCCCCCTCCCATTCTCCAATTATCATTGTAAACTGCCTCCTCTATAGAACCCTCTCTTCTCCAGAGGTCTACAGATCAGTGATGTGTTTCCTTCTTCAGAAACACATGCTGTGTGTTGTTTCTCCTTGGCCAGCCTCTTTATAATTCTACTCAACTATGACAGCATGGACTTTGTGTCTCTCAAGGCACGTGCAGCAACACCTAGTCATGTTTAGAGCGGCCCTCGGTGGATTGCGTTCGCCCTTTACATATTTCAACAGATCTCCGGTGAATTCATTTAACGGAGCGCCGTCATCCGTTTAGCGCAACCATCCATATTCATAATGTAATGGCAGGCCAGCCATCAGGTCCCGCGTGCTGTGCTCGGGTGTCAGGGTGACCAGACCAGGTAGCGGCTCTTTCCCCTCCCACTAACCCCATGGGCGTCTGCCAAGGGGCATCTCTGCGATAACTGAAAAACGTTCTACTGTTACATTAACGCCGGCATGTTTGTAACCCCCCCCCCGTCCCTCATGCCCATGCCAGGGTTGTCGACGGCATCGAAGACAACGGACACGCATTCCACTTCAACCTGGAGCCCAGCGGGCCCAAAGCCAACGCGAGTAATGGCAGCACCCGAGGTAAGATTAAACCGCTCGCAGCTGGGGAATGAACAGCCAGCAGGAGGCTCGTAGGGATGCCAGATGGTTGCAGGGTGAACTCAGGGCTTGGTGAATGACTACCCATGATGCCCTCAAGCCTCCTTCTGAGAGAATGTGATAGGTGTGTGTACAGTTACATACTGTACATCTGAACCCTTTACCGATGATCAATATCTTAGTATGCGGTGCCCTTCAAGGTTAGCAGAGTAACACTTGTATTCTTGTTGTAATCATGATGAATTTGTAGGATTTGGGCTGTAGGCTATAAGATTAGGGAAGACGCTCTTAGCAGAGTTGGCAGTCGTAATATGAGTCAATATAGAAATTTGGCCCAGATGCAGCAAGGCATGCTTTGTTGTATGTTCTTTTCATCTGCAAAGAACAGAAAGTTCAGGTCAGGTACATTTTGCACACGTCGACTTCTTTCATTTTTTCTTTACAGATACAAGACAGACGGACACCTCGTTGATGTTCGAGACAGAGGAGGTCAAGCAGAGTATCAGCCATCTTCACCAGAAGGTGCAGTTCTGTAAATTGCATTCCCGTTGCTGTGACCGTCCTTTGTTTAATAAGTTATCGAGCAATTATCCAATTGTTTCGGCTGACTGGATTAAAGTGCACTGTGAAGTGACATGGGCAGATTGTGTTGTGTGCTGCATGAGCTGCGCATTAACATCCTGGTATCACGATGGATGCCTGCATCCATAATGTAAATGTAAATACAGAACAGGCAGGTGCACTGGGGCTATCCAGATGGGCCGATCTAGGCGACGTCTGAGGTGGATATTAATTAATCAGCGGGGAGCTTCTGCAGTGCAAGGGAAGAAAAGTGTAGAGCGCTGACTCAGCAAAAAATAAAATTGTATTGAGGACCCAGAGTCTTCTCTGTCCCCATTTCTCCTTTTGTTTCACTGCCTCCCTTTGTACCGTATCTTAACCGCGTTCCCGCCTATTTGCGACAGCCTCCCCCTGGATTTCGAAGCTGCGTCAGAGGCCGCTTCATAGCAAGGATTATGAATGTATGAGTAAACATAATTAGAATTACAATTCTCAGTTATTTAGGTTCTCATCTGAAAAATGGCGCATTTCGTAATTTGCATATCACACCAATGTTACAGAAGGGTTTATCAAAATCATTTTTTTTCACTGACTGACACTGTGTGGTATATTGTTATATAGTATATATTTACAGGTAAAATGCCACATATAATGAGGATGATACAAGCAGTGGCGGCCGGTGAAAAACATGGGGGGTGGGGCGCAATTTTGGTGCAATGGTAATTTTATATATATATCCCGCAGGCCTTTGGGTAAACATAGAACTTTTTTTTTTTTTTTTTTTTT
>JAOEGT010026304.1:0-10252 GCA_025447795.1 Speoplatyrhinus poulsoni | reverse complement strand
GGGAAGTTTGGGGTCCCTTGCTGAAGCTGCTGCCCCCGCGACCCAACTCCGGATAAGCGGGAGAGGATGGATGGATGGATGGATGGATATTGAATATACTAGACTCTTAGCTGGCCCTTTAAGTCAACAATAATGCACAGCATTAGAGGCTTTCATAACAACAGTTGCATCAAGTTGTGGAATACAGAGCTGGATTTAATAGTTCCAGCTAGGAAGCTGTGAACCATTCTTGTTCCTTTACAACATATGTGTTAAGGCTGTGTTATGCAGAATGCGAAATGCCTAAAATGAATGAAAGTGTGGCTGAGCGAACTCAGAATAAAACCCAGATAAAAATTACTAACTATTTTGATTGACAACCCTGGCAAAGCAATTATATTGTACAATGTGTTCTTTTGAAGAGATAATGCAGGAATTCTAAGTAATTTCACATAATTTTGGAATATACTTCAAATAGTGTTCATATAAGTACAAACATCAACACACAACTGCACATACAAATTATGGTAAATGAGCTATCACAGACCCTAACTGTTCGTTTTTTAGTAATTTCATTTTGAGAGGCATGCTAGATTTGATCTTCTCTCTTATTTGATGGAAGAAATTAAGAAAATCACGCATTCACATTTTTGACGAAGTTCTGAGTTCTCTTTACATGGTTATCTAAATAGTTGTCTCTTGTGTACACATATAGGCTCAGTCAGAAGAATGCAGCCTTTTTGCTCTTTCACATCAGTGTGTGTACACACTTCATGGCGAAAATACAATACGAAAAGGCCAATAATTTAATGAGCACAATGTCAAGGACTGTTCCTCGGTCACACACACACACGTACACACTGGTGGTTTCTGGTGAAGATATTTATGTATTATTTTTACACAACCAGTCATGTGTGGCTGGAAATCAAGCCTGACTATACTGTGTCTTTAGGCACGAATTCATGTCCTGCTTAAAGGTCACGTCACAATTACAACCAAGCAAACACACACACGCATGCACACACGCACGCACGCACAGTCTACCTGCTCTATATGTTCCTATGCAAGGTTAGTCACGACACCATGGGGGAAACTCCATTATGACATATTTAATGAAGGGGTGGCAGGGTGTCTTCAGAGAGACCATTCTTCATCTAGATGACCCTGGAGCAAGAGACTGTCTGCAGGCACCCTGGGGTGCTCTTGACTCAGACACTTAGACTGAGTCCAGTCCTCTGGCCTCCTTGGTGAAGGTCACTCGAAGAAACACCTTCCCTATGGGAATCTCCGAGACGGACCATAATTGTAATAATAATTATGAAGGTCATTCATCTCGTATGATAATCCTGTGACTGTTTAAGAACTAATTACATACGTGTAATTTCACTTTTGTCCTCTAGGGGTCCCAGAGAAGCCAGAGATCAATGGCTTAACAAAGCCTGCGTTGGAGGGAGATGACATCACTCTGACTTGCATTACACAGGGCAGCAAACCCGCAGCTGACCTGCGCTGGTTCCGCAATGAAAAGGAGGTAGCAGGTATGTGGCATCTTCGTGTGCTACAGAGAGCATATTTATTAATGCATTCACACTGATTACTGCCAGTCAGTGGGTTGGTGTGACTCATGTCTAATAATGAAGCTTTAGAAACATACACTGTAGAATTACATGTTATTCTCTCTCCAATATGTAAAATAGTACTTTAACCTATTGATTGAGGCTTGGAAAGATGGGTGTTAAATAACAGGATGATTAGACTGATGATTTGCAGGACGTCCTATATATACAGTATGCTGCAATTAGTGGTTTGTGATGTCACAAACCAGTCGTGTCAGCAAACAGCATACAGTAAGCATAACACAGCGTAAGCCCCTTCTTTGCTTGGCAGGGTCAGTTCAATGTAACACGTCTTCACATTCGTGGCACATAAGCAGTGTTTTAATCCTCTGTATTTAGTGGGACATTTGCCTCTGGAAATAGAAACGGTGCTAATTAGTGGTGCGAAGTACTTTTGCATTGCAGTGTGTCTCTCTGCAGCCTAGCACTGGAAGTGCTACCTGGAAGCCATTATAAGCAGGCACATCCCCACTAAAGCAGCGGAGAATGACAGCTTAGCTGAGAGAGCACACCGTATGCACACACATAACGGGCACACGCACGTGCATACACGCAATTTGGTTTGCCGTACACCCAGTGAAATAGCAAACGAGCCGTCTCTTTTCTTTTGAATTTGCATATTCTTATTACAGTCTCACATCTATATTTATGTAAATACCATGCCTGGCTACAATTTAGGCTGAGAAAAGTACAAAATATTGATATATATCAAACGTGCCAAACACAACTACAGTTCTAAAATGTAATTACATTAAATTGAACTTCCTAATTACAAAAATAATGTTCACAGTTCCCTCTCTCTGGCTAGGTGTGTGTACTGTACTCCTCACAAGAACATGTTTGTTGACCAGCAGGTGCGGACAACTGGAGCTTGCGATGTTCACAGGAGTAAGGATATATGAAGTCGCGTGTTGTATTTAAACACGGTCGTTTCTCCTGTACCACACCCATAGCTGCTTTGCGTGCTGCTGTTGACGGGGAGGTGTGAAACGCACGTGGGCGCAGCGAGACCAACCTGATACATTCCCCTACCTCCTAAAGTGTGTTTTGTTTGTCTGTGTGTGGGTGTGCGTGTGTGCGCTGTATACCTTGTACATGCTTTCTCACCGCATATTGAGAGACACCTCCGGCATGATGCACCTTTCTTTCTTTCAAAGGTACATTCCTCGATTGTGTTCCAGCTCCCAATGAACCTTGCATGTTTGCCCTGGCTCACTGCTTAACATTCTATAACGCAGCCCTCCATTAAAGTGCGGGGGCAGTGTTGTGGTGGGAGGTGTAGAGAACGGCGTTTTCACCGTGTTTGCGATGCGACGTTTGAACGTCACATTGGGAGGAATGCACCTTCAGAGGGGATAGACTGATGCATTGGTTTACAAGAAATGTACATCGCTCCTATATATCCAATTACACAACTGATCACATTATAATAATTGACTCCCCTCAGCAAGCGCCCTGTGTATTTCATCTTGTTTGACTGTCTTTGTGGCAAGCAACAGCTTCTTGGCATCGCGGCGGAGTCGTTTATCATGAAAACACAATGTGCACGCTACACCCTGTAAGACACACACGGAGCAACAAGTGTTAATGTGCCATGTGTGCCTGTGTGCGCACGTCTGCGCAAGTGTGAATCTACTGTTCATCATCCTGACAGCGCCAGGATATGCGCGACGTGAAAACCCATCTGATTGTGAGGCTACCATGCTGGGAATAAGTGACAGCTGTGACATATTGCTGTGGGATCTTGGCGTTTGTAAGGGGAGGCGGAGGGCAGTGGGAGACGGCGAATATTATATTACCAACAGAGCCAATGTAGCAGTCCATCCGCACGCACACACACATTCACACCCCATAGGCTAAGTGTCCGGGCATCGTACGTACATACGTACGTACGTACGTACCAGCACACGTGCCAGCACACGTGGTCTTGTGTTTGAGTGGGCGCGCGTGTTATTCGCAGTACCGTATGTGTGCGTCGACGTCTAGCGACAAAAAGTGCCGGGGCAGACGAGACTACGTGCCCAGCGCAAGGACAGGAAGTTTGCGTCTGTGGAATTGAATCTCACATTGCTATTTGGTAGTGTCTTAGCGTCCCCCGGTAATGACACGCTTGTGTCTCACTTACGCACAGCAGCCCCGCGAGACCTCTGCCAATATCGCTACGCTACAGCGTTTGTTTACACACCACAGAACCGGAGGGAGACTGAGCAAGGGCCCCAGAAGAGATGAGGTCCAATTTCAAATGAGTGGTGCTGTTCGCCACTGCGCAAAGCATTACCATCCTCTCTGACCTGAGCGGTAGAGGTTATTGCTATCTTCTTGCCCCCAATGGCTTTATTCCAAGGTGTCTTGAGGAAAATAAATAATGAAGACTTCATTCAAATTCTCCGGGGATTCACGTCCCGTACTCTGTTGTGAATCTTGTTAGCCAAGGACAAAAGACCATTACTGAAGACATACCCTGTATTATTTCAGGAGCTCGTCGGTTGGATTTTTAAATACGCTATCAGCTCGAGCCGTTGGAGATCAGCGGAGAGCCGAAAGGTGAATGCTGAACCTTTTTGAAATAACACAGCAGATTCCTGCTGTTCAGGGTAATTGTCCCCGAGTACCGTGGGCGAGATTAGAAAGAGGCAAACGTGGTTATTCTAAAGTTGGATTGGGAAAACACTGCAGGAGGAAATGAAGAGGCTACAGTCCCTGCATCTTATCTCAGGGAGGACGCCGTTGAGGTCGTCAGGGCGCACGGTGGCACCTTGAACACTAGAGGAACTGTTTTACTGCTGCTGTATTTCAATCATGGGTTTTAGTCATTTGAATCGAGTCAATACACAACCTTGCGTTTTCCTTTTAAAAGTCTGTATTTGAACACATATATATTATCCAGCCGCCAAGGGGTGCAGTGGATCAATGGCCATTAAAGATTTAATTTTAAGATGGCTCCTGCAAGTCACAGTGTTGGCATGAATAAAAGATGCCTCTTAATGGTGTTCTAAGTCAGATCTGTTCCCCTGTTCACACTCACACTCACAGACAGACATGCACACACACGCACACACACACACACACACTCACACTAAATAGCCAGTATAACAGTATTTTGTTTGTATTGATTGAAAACATTTGTATTCATCAACATCGAGGGTACTCAAATGACCAGTTTAACTTTTGTAAAAGGAGGCTACTTCATGGAGTCGACTCTTTACACTGCTTGTGATCTTTGTAATGCATACGGACACATGACAGCTTTCATAGAGCCACATCTTGCCCCTGGGGTCAGGGGTTTGAGCCTCCCTTATCAACACAAATGCTCTGGGGTTATGACCATCACCTCACAGTGCAAGGGTCCTGGGTTCAAATCTGTATCTGCTGAGTAAATGTGCCTTTGCTCACACCTTCAAAAGACGTGTGTGCATGTGTGGGCGTGTGTGTGTGTGCGTGCGTGTGTGTGTGTGTCCCTCTGCCTCACAGTCAAAGAAATCTCCAAGCCCCCAGTGACCATACAAAGAGAAAAACCTAGAGATATTTTTGAGCCTGGAAAAAGATAGTCTGGCTAGCGTGTTGTGGCTATCACACCGAGAGTTATTCAGTTCTGTCAAGGTTAGTTGTACAGACAAGCTCTCTGTTCCGGGCACAAAGGAAAATGCATCTGTCTATATTAATGACTGTCCTGTAAACAAGCCTCCATACCTTTTCCTCCAGAACAGTGGCGTTGACTTGATTGAGTTTGCCCACCTGAATGTAATGGCCCATATAACTGGTTCTCTGACTGGGTAGATAAAGTATTTTGGGGAAAAGCAGACTACAAGATCACTGAAGCAAAAGGCAAGAGGGTGTGCATTGTCCACTACCCCTGAGATCAATGTCCATGAAGTATCCAGTTCTGTTTAATCAGTTTAATTAAAATATCGTAACACATTATCAGCAATTTAAAAGTAAGTACTCAGATTAAAACACATGCAACTCTGAAAACACACTATAGATTTGAACCTAAACCATGAACCATTATCCCGTAAGACGTCACCTGCATTTCCAAAACAGGATAATCACATGTAAGTGTATGCATAGAGGAGGGGTAGAGAAGCTAGAGCTGCAGCTCTGTCTGGGGAAGGTGTAGAGATGAGTGCTATCCACTCAGCACTCGGATTCATAATGGCCGCGAAGTTCCAAAACACAACGTGCTTACCTGACTGAAGTATGGAATGGAAAATAAACAGGTGTAAAATGCAGGGGAGAGACATGGACAAAGATACAGAGATAGAGCTAGAAAAAGGTGTGATGTATTAAACCCCCAGAAGCCTGCTGGCAGGATTATTCAGCTTTGTAACGGTTGTTGACGCTTTCTCCTCCTGCACAGCGTCCCTCCTCTGTGCGTGTGCATTCTTCTCTCCTCCTGGGCCGTCCCGTCTCCTCTGTGCCAGGACATAAGGAGGTCAGAGCCCCACATCCCAACGCCTGTCATCTCCATTTCTAATCCTCCACGGCTCTATCTCGGCTCACACAGAGTGTTCTGTGGCTGAATGTAATGCAGCACAAAACACTGTGTATCCGTTACTGCGCTTTCAAACGGAGAGCAAGGCCGACATGTCGACAGGTACCTTTGGTACTGTTGGATGACCACACATAAATGCTTTACCAAGGTCTCATGCATCTGTTTTATTATCCTTTATGGAGAGATCAGCACAGCTCAGGTCATTCAACATTTCTGTTGTCTGTCATTATATAGCCATGGGAAGTTTGTTTATTTTACTGCTTTATGACCCGTGGCCATCTGGGCATTTGCCCTATCTACATCTCATGTCCCTCAGGTGACCAGGTCATAGCCAAATCAATCATCAGCCAGTACAGATATCTGACCCTAAAAGAGGTGCTGTTTGCCCTTCTCCTAATAACTAAACACATACGTAATAAATAGTAAAACAGTTGTCTGATTTTGTTTATGCTTGGAGCACTTAATTAAAAACAATCAGTTCCCACAGTAAAAACTTTGCTCTTACAGATTGTAAAATTTACAAATCCTAAAAGATCTTGCTTGCTTTATTATTATTATTGTTGTTGGTTTTTTTTCTATTTATGTTTCTGTACGCAAACAGAAACATGCCAGAAATAATTCCTTCTGTTATCTAGAAATTGCTGGTGGGCTGGAGCA
Source organism: Speoplatyrhinus poulsoni (assembly GCA_025447795.1). Taxonomy (NCBI): domain Eukaryota; kingdom Metazoa; phylum Chordata; class Actinopteri; order Percopsiformes; family Amblyopsidae; genus Speoplatyrhinus; species Speoplatyrhinus poulsoni. The sequence goes on along the minus strand of JAOEGT010026304.1, from coordinate 3,508 downwards.
CTTCTGAATTAGCTCATTACCGTATATGTATACTGTAGTTTTACAGATATTCATTGATAATATGGATGATGGCATTGCCTGTCTGTATGTCGTCTGTTCATCTATCTATCTATCTATCTATCTATCTATCTATCTATCTGTATGCACAGCATGAGGCAGACAGAATATAGGTATGTGGGTGCGTGCGTGCACGTTTGTGCTTGTGTGTGTGTGTGTGTGTGTGTATGTAACTGACGGACAGGTGAATCATTGTGATTGACAGGTGAGAGCTCTAATGGTAGCTAAGATGTCAAGAGCTCCATTCAGCTGGGTCTAAATTGTGACAGGATATTTATGGACAAATTACACTTAATCTATGCAGACAACATCATCATCATCAGCAGCACAGTGTGTAAACACAGATCGACACATTTGGACAACGACATACTGTATTCGATTTAAATCACGAGTGCTGCTATGCCATATGCTAGGGTCTTACAGAGGAAACGTCGCAGGCCGTGATGTCGATGGGAAACTCAGAGTTCGTGATAGAAACTGCTCTTCCCCATCTCACTGGCAATCAGAGTGTATTCAATAAAGAGTGTTCTAGATGCTGATGGGTGTAGGCACTTCTGAATGATTCGACAAGCTATATTCAGAGTAAATGACTCATTTAATTGGCCCAGTATTGTGCCAGTACAGAAACTACAGTACTACAAACTGCCCGCTGTGAGTCTAAAGTGCCCATAGGACTGTATTTTCTGCTTACCTGGTTTGTATTTAGCCTGGTAAAAACATGTCTGATTTTGATCCTTTGGCATACTGTAAGTGTGTATACTGTAAGTAACTTTCCATTCAGAGCCATCACCCAATCAACATCCAGGCATGTTGTTCAGTTGCTGACAGAAATTAGGTGCCAGTGTGTGAAAATTGTTTTGATTGGTGGAAGGTTGTCTGTTGCGTTTGACAATCACTGTCAAACTTTTGTATGTTATGAGTAGTTGAAGGTGGTCCAATCACCTGCTAATGAATTGATTGACACATAGTGGCACCACCTTTACAATGGTGACTATGAATTAAAAGTTTCCAGACTGATTTATAGAACAGAACCAGAATTAAGTATGGTTTTACCAGGTTCGATTTTTCTAGCAGGCAACATGAAATAGGAGTTTTAATGGATGTTTAAATAGATCTCTCTGGCTTAGTGGCTTAGGCAAAGTATAGCTTAAATTCTGATGTTGTGGTCAGGAACAGCATAATATTTTAATGTAATTACATTTAGAAAGGCGGATTAATTTAGGCCTCTCTCTCTCTCTCTCTCTCTCTCTCTCTCTATCACACGCATACACACACACACACACACACGGACACACACACAGTATTTATCTGGCTATACACAGCATATATGGTACTGTATATAAATATAAATATATATACAGTATATATGCATCACTGTAAGGTATGGAAATCACATCAAAAATGTTGAATCAACACATTTTGGAAATAAAAAATTACATGCCTGAAATCCCTATTTGGAATTAATGGCTAAAGACTGGTTAAGAACGTTTTTGGCTCAAAGACTTCATGAAGCCATAAAAATTTGTCAAATTAGAAAGAAAACTGATATATTATTGTACTTATACCGGTTGGTCCAGCCTGATTAAGGTCACTAATGCATTAAATGCAAACACACGCACACACACACAGTATGATCTTTTCAACAAACTGTATAGATGCTTCCCTCAGGTCCTCAGACAGGACATTCCATTAGCAGACAGCCAAGTGCGTGTGGAGCAATAGGGCTTCCCGACATGGCAGCGAACTACGGCACACAGTGTGGGTCATGCGCACATCCACTCAAACAGCATGTGCATACTTTGCAACTGCCCACCAAGACTGGGGGAGGGGAGGGGGACGGGGGGGTGGGGGGGGATTAATGAACGAGTGGAAAAGTTATTTCAAACATGACTGATGGAGAGACAGCCTAGGGTGGGGGGGGAGCTCGTGACAACTTGCGGCTGATGGATCAGCCGCTAGAATGCTCAGCGCGGTCAGCACTGCAGACCTGTCAATCATGTGACTGAGCAATCATGGAGTGACTGATAAGCAACGACAACATGCGCAGAGCAGAGGTGGAGAGAGGGACGTAGGAGTGGTGTATAGTCAGTAGAACAATCAAGTCAGCCCGTATACAACACTGTTCCCATACAACGCCTCTCCGGAGGGGTCGACCTCGATAAGCGGACGGACTTCGAGACGGAATCCCGGCGGCTTCGATTCGTGTCGTCACACCAGTAGTCGGACCCCTTTGAAAATGTGTCAACGAAATAAACTGCAGGTGCACTGAAGTATGCTCACCTGGAATAATAACAGTTCCCAGAATTCCACACTTTTCACCGCCCTGAACATTGTGCTACACTAAAATAGTTACATTATAATGCTGTTGCTAACTAAACCAACCAACAGGCCGTGATGCTGGCCCGTTGGGGGAAAAAACTTGAGGACCCCTGGCAGAGAGGAAGTTAGACAAAGTTTGATAAAAACCCCTACGAAGAGCCGAAGGGGCGTACAAGCGTGTGGGCTTTGGTGTGATTGAAGAGATCGGCAGCAGGTGTAATGCAGAGGGAAAGACCTCCCCCAAAACACTTAGCGTGATTGGACAAAATGAAAGATCAGATGAGGGCCTCGGCAATTGGCTGCCTGGTGGCAGTTGCCAGGCTCCAGCCCAGCTGGTGGGTGAATCTGAAGTAGGTAGGATTGGGAGGACTGTTACTGTAACACACTTTGGACCCTACATTGAGATGTGGTGGGTGGTGTGTAGGTGCCTAGCCAAAAGTAGATCCACAGACAGGAGACATATTATTATGGTTATTGTTGTTATTATTATTATTATTATTATTATTATTATTAGGAAAACACATGTATTTAGGTGACAGTATTTAGGTAACGGTGTAAAAGGAAATATACAATAGAAATAAAAATCTGCACACACACACACACTGGTGTAATCAGCTGCTTTTTGACCCTAATATTACACATTATTATAAGTATTAATATGAAAGTAAACGCAATGAATAGTCAACATACGCATATGCATTTCTCTGTCCAGTACCTTTGCATTTAAAACAACATCATAAGATGCACTGTGGGTCTTTTTTCTTTTTTGCCCTTTCCACAGGGCCATAAGGTTGAGCTGTGGCCATTAGAGCACCCAGTTAAAAGGTGACAATGCATGACACTCTCTCCCAAGGTGCTCCCAGGGTGGTGAATGCCAGCGGAAAGACGTTCACCGTGCGCAGCTCTCTGCAGCTGCACGTGAACCGCAACGATGATGGAGTGGCCTACACCTGCAGAGTGGACCATGAGGCTCTGGCACAGGCACCGCAGCAAGCCACCGAGGTGCTGGAGGTCCACTGTGAGTACGCACGCACGCACGCACGCACGCACACACACACAAACACACATAGACCTACAAATAAAGCACACGCTCTCACGCACGCACACACACACACACACACACACACACCTA